>MDKI01248398.1:0-42792 GCA_005239505.1 Nicotiana paniculata | reverse complement strand
GGAATTGGGCGAAACTGGGGACCCCTGGCGTTTGGGCTCTAACGCCCCCCTAACGCTAGGGGGGGGGGGCTGGCGTTATGGCCCTAACGCCCCCCTAACGCCAGGGGGGGCAAGGCCTTATGGGGTAAACGCCCCCCTAACGCCAGGGGGGCAGGCTTTATGGGGCAAACGCCCGGCTATCGCCCGGGCGTCTCCTTTTGCGTATTTTTGACGTATTTGCATCCCTTTAGCTCCGTTTCCATTTCCAATTCACCTACACATGAAATAAACTCCATTAAGCACATAACAAGTGTAATTTTATCATTAATGCGCATAAAATGTAAGGTATATCACATGTTAAACTATGCAATTTAGTCTCGCATCACTGAGTCCGAGATTTATTGGCCCTTTTGAGGTGTTGCGACGTGTTGGGGAGGTTGCTTATGAGCTAGCCGTGCCTCCCTACCTAGCAGGAGTTCATCCGGTATTTCACGTCTCCATGCTCCGGAAGTATCACGGTGACCCTACTCATGTTTTGGATTTCAGTTCAGTCCAGCTGGACAAGGATTTATCATATGTTGAGGAGCCAGTGGCTATATTGGATAGACAGGACAGAAAGCTCAGGTCAAAGGATATTGCGTCAGTAAAGGTTTAGTGGAGGGGTCAACCGTCGACTCCGTTAGCTGCGTTGGGTGATTTCGGATTTAGGAGCGTGTCCAGAGTGTGCTTTCGAGGTCTGTAGTAGATTTAGGCTTGAATTGGCGAAAGTTAGAGTTTCAGCAATTTCGGGAGATAGGTGAAATTTTGATATCGGGTTCCGAATGGAATTCCAAGAGTCGTTGTAGGTCCATTGTATCATTTGTAACCTGTGTGTAAAATTTGAGTTCATTCAGACTAGTTTTGATGTGTTTCGGTATCGGTTATAGATTTTGGGAATTTCATAAGTTCTTAGGCTTGAATCCATATATAATTGGTGATTTTGGTGTTATGTGATGTGCTTTGGAGGCTCGACTAAGTTTGGATAAGGTATTAGGACTGGTTGGTAAATTTGGTTAAGGTCCCAGGAGCCTCGGGGATGTTTCGGATGCTCAACGGGTGAATTTAGAACTTGGAAGAACAACTGAACCATTGCTGGTTCTGGTGTCTCGCACCTGCGATGGACCTTCCGCATGTGCGGTCACGCAGGTGCCGACGAGGGGCTCGCAGGTGCGGCCTTGGCCAAGTCACCCAGTCCTCGCAGGTACGGTTGGTTTTCCGCAGGTGCGGAGCCGTAGATGTGGCCAATTGACCGCAGGTGCGGCCCCAGGCCTTTTAGTGGGTTTTTGCACCTGCGATGGATATTCCGCAGGTGCGGGACCGTAGGTGCAGTCCAAGGGGGCGCAAGTGCGGAAATCGCTGGGCAGATATATCAGATTTGAAGGCTTGAATTTCATAACTTCAAAAAAATCAATTGGAGCTTGGGTGTGGACGATTTGGGGTGAGTTTTGAGGATAAGATTCATAGGTAACAATTCCTAACCCTATTCTCTTTCTATATCATTAATCTATGACCATTTCTTCCATGCAATTAAGGGATTTAGGTGAAAAATCATGCAAATAGGAAAAAGTTTCCCTAATTAGAAAATCCGAGAATTTAATAGGATTTTGTCGTCGGTTTTCGATGATTCTTGTTCGTGTGAGTTCGTGAGTGAATTGGTGTTCTAAATTTGTAACTTTCACTCGATTCCGAGGCGTGGGCCCGGGGGACTTTTTGGGCGATTTTCCTAATTTCGCGTATTAGCTTCAAACTTATTATCTATTTTGATTCCTTAAAGTGATATTTACATTATGCAATCGAATTGAATAGATTTGGGCCATTCGGAGTCAGATACTCGTGGCAAGAGCGTAGTTTTGAGTAGAGTAGCGCAGTCGAGTAAGTGGCTTGCCTAACTCTGTTTTGAAGATTTCCCCTAGGCTCTTTTAATACTGTTATGTTGATTGGGCACCGTGTGGATGAGGTGACGCGTACATACATGGGCCATTGTTGCAAAAACTCCATTTATCCTCCATGACTTAAATCATTTCACTCCTATTTCACTGATTCATGTATCGACTATGTAGTTTAGATTAGGAAATAGCATGCCTACGTGTTTTACTTGAATTTTTCCCTAGTTATTACTATATGTACCATGCTTAGGTAGTTTATCCATAATTTGGCTGTGAATTTTCTTGAACCGTTTTAAATAAAAAATTGCATCCTGTATTTGTACCGCATTGCATATTTAAATTGGGACTACGGACGAGATTCCATGAGCTTTCCCCCTGTACTGCATTGCATATTTAAATTGGGACACGGACGAGATTCCGAAAGCTTTTCCCCTGTACTGCATTGTATATTTAAATTGGGACAACGGACGAGATTCCGAGAGCTTTCCCCCTGTACTGCATTGCATACTTATTATTATGATATATGGTGTGCTGAGCCGACGGCTCCCTGCTATTATTTCCTTTTCTCATTGTTTCTAGTGATTTGCCTCAGCTTATTATATATCTCTATTAAAAATTTCAAACTATTTTTACTATAAAAATCCAGTAGAGTCTTAACCTGACCTCGTCACTACTTTACTGGGGTTAGGCTTGGCACTTACTGGGTACCAATTTGTGGTGTACTTATGCCCTTTTCCTGCACATGTTTTTCGTGTGCAGATCCAGGTACCAGCGCTCAGTATCGTGGCTAGGGGTCCGAGCAGCAGATCTTAGGAGATCGAAAGGTAATTTTGCCGCGTCCGTAGAGCTCTTCGAGTCACCTTCCACTCCAGATTTAGATAGATTTCTTTTTTTTCATGTAAACTCTCTCTCATTGTATAGAGCTATTTTGAGACAGAGCTTGTGACTAGAGTGATATTCCAGGTTTTGGGAAAAGGTTGTATTTTTTACGCGCCAAATGGAGATGCTTATTTTAGACTCACTCATTTCATCTTTATTTATTTTGCGTTTATTTAATATGTGTTTCCGCAATTAGGATTATCTAGTCGTAGAGACTAGATGCCATCACGATGCCTTCGGAGAGGAAATTGGGTCGTGACACGTTAAGTGAAAGACCTAAACGACCTCGGGAAGAACCAAAGGAAAATATTCCAAGTGTAGAAGATCCAAGGCTTAGCAAACGTCAAAGAACATCTACTTCCTTTGGACTAGATTTTGTGACATTCTTGCTTGAAAATGAGCCTCAAACTTTTAAAGCAGCTATGTTGTCTTCTGATTCAGCATTTTGGAAAGAGGCAATCAATAGTGAGATTCAATCAATTTTGGATAACCATACATGGGAATTGGTTGATCTTCCTCCAGGAAATAAGCCTTTAGCTTCAAAATGGATCTTTAAACGAAAAATGAAAGTTGGTGGCACTATTGACAAATATAAGGCAAGACTTGTTGTCAAAGGTTATAGACAAAAGAAAGGCCTTGATTACTTTGACACTTACTCGCTAGTAATGAGGATAACATCTATTAAGGTGTTAGTGGCACTAGCGGCCATATATGGTCTTGAAATCTATCAAATGGATGTTAAAACAGCTTTCTTAAATGGAGAACTGGAGGAAGAGATTTACATGAAACAACCTGAGGGTTTTGTGGTTTCTGGTAAAGAAAAGAAAGTGTGCAAACTTGTTAAGTCTCTTTATGCACTTAAACAAGCACCCAAACAATGGCATGCCAAATTTGACCAAACAATGCTGGCAAGGTGAATTAAAATCAACGAGTGCGACAAATGTGTTTACATTAAAAATACTCTAGTTCATGAAGTCATTTTTTGTTTATATGTTGATGACATGTTGATAATGAGAAAAAGTATGGCAAATGTAAATGCTACAAACTGCATGTTGGCTAGAAAATTTGACCTGAAATACTTAGGAGTTGCTGATGTGATCTTAGGAATCAGAATTCACAAGACTCCACAAGGTCTAGCATTATCACGGTCTCACTACATTGAAAAGGTATTTTACAAGTTCAAGTATTTGGATTTCAAAATTGTCAAGACTCCAATTGACGTGAGTTATGCACTTCAAAAGAATGAAGGTGAAAGTGACTCACAACTGGACTATGCAAGAGTATTGGGAAGTTTGATGTATATCATGAATTGTACGCGACCAGATATAGCATGTGCTATTAGAAAACTGAGTCGATTTACAAGTAATCCCAATCAATTACATTGAATTGCAATAAAAATGAGTTTTCGGGTATGTTTATGCTTTGCATTATAACAAATATCCCTCTGTGATCGAGGAATATAATGATGCAAATTGGATCATCGGATCATCTGAATTTAAATCCATGAGTAGATATGTTTTCACAATTGGGGGTGGCTCAGTGTCTTGGAAATCATCCATACAAACGTGCATCGCCCGCTCTACAATGGGTCGTAATTCATAGCTTTAGATAAGGCCGGTGAAGAAGATGAATGGCTCCGGAATTTCTTGGAAGATATTCCATTTTGGCCCAAACCTTTGGCACCTATTTGTATGCATTGTGATAGTCAAGCGGCAATGGGCAGGGTAGGGAGCGTTATGTATAACGGAAAATCTCGTCATATACAACGGAGACACAATATCGCTAGACAACTACTCTCTAGTGGTGTTATCACAATTGACTATGTAAAGTCAAGAGATAACGTGTCGGATCCACTTACAAAAAGGCCTATCTAGAGAGGCAGTTGAAAGATCATCAAAGGGAATAGGGTTAAGGCCTAGGACAAGTCATCATGGCGGTAACTCTACCTGGCAGACTGGAGATCCCAAGAGCTACATTCAAAGAGATCAAACAAAGTTATGAATGATGGTTCGACATTGTCAAATAACTCAACCCATTCTCGTGATGAGGCAATGTTAAAAAATCGAGGTAAAGCATTAAGTCTTTTTGATGAGTCAATAAAGCTTAAAGCTTTTTAATGATTTACTAAGTCTGTCAGGATATGAACAAATAGTGTGTCTATAGGATTACACGTTTAGGAATCACCTATATAAGTGTGAAGTGTAAGCCTCTTCAAGGGAAATGAAAGTAAAGGCCCATTCTCTAAGCGCTCATATCCAGGCGGTGTTCATGGTTGAAATGAACACAACCGTGAGAACCATAGATGGTTAAGAATTGATTGTGTGACTTATGTTGTCTAAGTATACAACAAAGCTCGACGGTTCAAAGATATGAAATATACCGATTGACCGAGTATATCCGATATAAGTTCACTAAGGAACGTTCAAATGGAAACATACTTATCCAGATGCAATTAATTCTTGCATGTAAAACACACACGCATCCGTGCATTCCTTTATTTATAGTCATTCCCCATTTATGTGAAGGATTGTTGGGCTTTAAGCTTGGTGTAGTTTATTTTTAAGCTTGGTGTAGTTTAAAGAGGATGAATGGGAAATAGAGGAAAAATGAAATGTTTGAGTTTCCCTCCTTGGCAAAGGATCATTGTCCCATATTGGAGGAAGAAAACACTTTTGATGAGTATATATACAATTTCTCTTCTTCTAGCTCTTAAAGAGTTAAGAAAAAGGAAAGTCTCGTGTCGTCGTCGTCGTCGTCGTCGTCGTCGTCGCTCGCTCGGCTCGGCTTCGGTTTCGGATTTGGATTTGGTCAAAGATCGATTGATTGATTAATCTTTTTGGACAAAATTCATTTCAAATCTGTTTCTTTCCGCGACCCGCGACCCGATCCGGTCCAGTCCAGTTTCTTTCCCAGATTATTTTTAAATCTGTTTTTCTATTTTTTTCCCGTAATTTTTCCCACCTGTTCCAACAACTATGGATGTTCTGAAAGGTTACAAACCTTTTTAGAAACAGTGCCAAATGGGCTATAAATATGCTTTGAATTCAAGAATTTTTACTTACTAAATTTTCTGATTATCTTCTTCTTCTTCTGCACAATATTTTCCACTGTGTTTTATGACTATTGAGTAGTTCGCCGTTCACTAGAATTTTTGGTACCAACACGCTGGTGAATTAAATCGTTCTATCTTGGGAGGATAATATTGCAACACCTCAGGTACTTGAGGGGAATAATTTCCTTAAGCACACATTGTGCATTCAGTGTGTGCGATTTATTTCTATACTATTTTTTCAGAATTTATTTTGTTAAACTAGTTCTACTAACTTTCTGTTTCTGGTTTTATTTCATAAAGTTTAATGTTTTCTTGGTTTTACAGCAATACAGATTGAATAACAAGTCTTTCATGTCAAAATAGCTACTAGACATAATTTTAGTTTCTCCAATAACATTCATGGTAGAATAAAAAATTAATAAACCATCAATAAACAACAATATGCGATTAATCCAAGATTATCATAGATACACTTATCACACTTCTTGATTTAATCAACTTTCGCTCATGCATGAATACTCAAATTATTCATGCAAGATTTTTTCTTTTCCCCCCACCATTATTAGCATTATAAAATTTTCATGAAAAACTATATCACATGTTAATGAAAAATATAAGGTAAAAAGTTTATACCTTTCCTCCGCCTAAGTTAAGCAAGCAGAAAAATACTTTACTCTACCATCTCTTAAAGAGAGTGAACTTCAACCTTGATATCCGCTATTTTTCAACTGCATAAAAAAGATTTGAATCTCCTTAAAATTGTTGGTGAAATTACAAGAAATTACAGTTGAAAAATAAGACGAAGAAAAATAAATAAATTTTCTTCAGGCTGAGGCGTAGATATCTTGCTCTCTTTAAGGAGATTCAAGCCCACTGCGGTAGTTTCTTCACCGGTCCAGCAGTAATACTCTTGATTTGTTCCCTCCAGGATACAACAGCACAACAACGTCGTATGACTCGAACAAACTCTGGAAAAGTTGTTGAGTCCAAAGCTCCACCAAGATGAACACCTTCCTTCAACAAAAATCATATTCTCTTTTGTAGAGAAGAAGTTGGAGACTTAGATTTTCTCCTTCTCTTAACTCTCTCTTTAACAATACCAACCACACCTTCCATGAAACAAATAATAAGATAGTGGGATAATAAAATTATAGAACATGAGTTGGTGGTTACAAAATATAATAATTAGTGGGTAATTAGTGGTAGATCATGGCATTAATGGTTTCATGAGTTACACTAAAATAATGACCACTTTCTTACCAATTTATAACCACTATCTCAAAAGAAATAATGCACTTTAATATTAAAATGCACTTAACACTAATATTCCCCTACTCATTTTAATATTAAAATATGAGAGTTTACTAGTTGAAGGTGTCACACCCTTTTCCACCCCCAAAAGAAGATGATATGTGTGTTATGGATTGATGTGGGTTAAAGAGTTTTTCCAATTAAAGTGACAAATTTGAGTAGGGATTATTTATTTACAGAGTCGCGACTTGGAATTGATTTTTGGGTGTTCCAAGTCACCTTTTATTTGAATCTCTAATCAAAGGAAGATTTGACTCTCTTTTATTGGTCCGCAAAAATAAAGTTCGGGTAAGAAATTCTGTTGAACGGGGAAAAGGTATAAGTGTAACGACCGGACCGGTCGTTCCGAGAGCTATAGCCCTGTTTTTCCCATTTCTGCTTCTTTATGTGTTTTCAGTTGTGTTGAGTTGTATCGGGTTGGTAGGTTTAGGTTCGGAGTAGTTTTGGAGTGAAATGAGACACTTGGTCTCTTAGTTAGAAAGCTAAGTTAGAAAAGTCAAACGGAAGTTGACTTATTAGTAAACAAATTCGGATTTGAATTTTTATGATTCGGTTAGCTTTGTTGGGTGATTTTAGACTTAGGAATGTGTCCAGAATGTAATTTGGAGGTCCGTGGTAGAGTTAGGCTTGAATTGGCGAAAGTTAAAATTTTGGCGATTTTGGTCGGAAGTAGAAAATTAGGTATCGGGGTCGCAATGGAATTCCAGAAGTTGTAGTAGGTTCTTAGTGTCATTTATCACGTATGTACAAAATTTGAGGTCAATCGGACATGGTTTGATAGGTTTCGGTGTCGTTGGCGAATTTTAGAAGATTAGAAGTTCTTAGGCTTGAATCCGAGGTTGATTTGGTGTTTTGGTGTTGTTTTGGGTGTTTCGAAGGTTCGACTAAGTTTGGTTAGTGATATATGACTTGTGTGAATTATTGGTTGAGGTCCCGAGGGGCTCGTGACAAATTCGGATGGGTATTAGGGATTTTGGAAGTTGGAAAAGGCAACTGAAGCTGCTGGTGTAATTTTTCTGGAGTGACCGCACCTGCGGATGGGGATCCACAGATGCGATGGTCGCAGATGCGGAGGGCTTATCGCAGATGCGGATTTTGGCAATTGGGAAAAGAGCGCAGATGCGCAAGTGAGTGCCACACCTGCGAGCCCGCAGGTGCGATGGAGCAGCCGCATGTGCGTAGTCTGGTCGGATAAGTGAAAACTGAGGTGTGCACATAGGACTGCAGGTGCAAGGAAATGGTCAGCAGGTGCGGAACCCTGGGCAAAACCTATATAAATCACACTTCCCGAATTTTTGCCCTTTCTTCACCATTGTTGAACGGTTTTGAGCTTTGGGCAGAGAATTTCAAGAGGGAATCGAGAGATATCACTGAGGTAAGTTACTTGGGTTTAATTGCGCGTGTTTATGATGTTTTCCACGGATTAGCCATGAAATTAGTAGGAGTTTAGGGTGAAATTTAGGGAGTTAGGGTTTGAGTTTTGGAGAGTTTTAGGTGAGAATTTGAGGGACCAAACGGAGTCGAACGAATTTTATATGGTTAGACTCGGGAGAGGTCGAGGTTTCTGATTCTGCCATTTTTGATGGGTTTGGAGACGTGGGATCCGGGGGCCAGGTTTTAGCCTATTTCAGATTTTTTGGCCTAATTATGTAGTTTTTCTTGTGGAATTCGATTCTCTAGCCTATGTTGATAGTATTGTTCTGATTATGGATAGACTCAGAGCTTTTGGAGACCGAGTCGAGGGACGAGGACATCCCGGAGTAGGATTTTACATTATTAAGGTAAGTAACAGTTTTAACTCTGGCTTTGAGGGTATAAACCCGGAGAATTTGATATCATGTGACTGTTTGGAGGTGATACCCATGCTAGGTGACGGGCGTGTGGGTGTACACCGCGAGGGATTGAGACTTGGTCCGTCCCGTATGACTTTGAGGCCTATTGAACTTGACTTCCTTCGTTCTAGAGATCATGCTTAGGATTTATTCATGCTCACATTATTTGCACTCAATCATAGAAATTCTTATACATGTTTACCTTAGTCTCTGTTATTTTGATGATATGCTGTAATACTTGATTTGGGTTGTGTTCCCTCATTTGTTGTGAATTGTGAGGCTAGAGAGGAACATGACTGAGTGAGGCCGAGGTCCTGTTGTGAGATATTTTATTATTGCACGTGAGTTTTCCGTGCGGATCCAGGTATTGATACCATAGCTCGTGAGTTGTCCGTGCGAATCCAGAGATTGATATTATGGCACATGAGTTATCCGTGCAGCACGTGAGTTGTCTGTGCTTAGCGTTTGGGCTGTAGGATCCCCTCCGGAGTCTGTACACCCCCAGTGAGCGCATGTACCTATTGAGTGTGTATATTGAGTGCCGAGTGTTGAGTGCTGTAGTGACACTGCTGTGAGGTTTCATTTACTTTTGTTGTTGTTGCATTTACCTATTAATTTCTTTGTAGCATTTGTTGATTTATGGAAATTACCTGCTTACTCCTGTTTATACTAAATTGTGGAAATAAATAATTGGATTGTTCTGCTTAGCTCATCACTACTACTCAGTTCCTTATTTATTTCTATTACTACTGAGTCGGTTGTACTCATAATATACCCTGCACTTTATGTGCAGATCTAGGTGAATTAGAGCACGGCGATCGTTGATTTCAGGCCGGCTATCTTTGGAGACTGCAAGCTAGCTGCTAGCGTCTGCAAGACCTTGTTACTCCTCTTATCATTTCCTCTTATGGACTGTATTGACAGTTAGACAGTTTATACATCTTAGTTCATAAATTTAGACGCTCATGACTTAGTGACATCCCGATGTTTGGAGCTTGTTTTCGTACTTTTATATTATTTATATTCAGAGTTAGCTTGTTTATGAGGAATTCAACTATTGAATATGCTTTATTAAATTCTTATGATTAAATTGGTAGTAATGTTTTGGGAAATAGGCTTGCCTTGTATCACGATAGACGCCATCACGACCTAGGTTAGAATTGGGTCGTGACAAGTTGGTATTAGAGGATGAGGGTGCAAAGGGGGCACCTCCTGTGATACCAGAGGATGAGTAGTGCAGATTGGAGAGGTTTGGGACAATTCAACCTCCGTTATTTAGTGGTGTTGAGGGTGAAGATGCAAAGGGTTTCTTGGACAAGTGTCAGAGGATGCTTCGGACCGCAGGTATTCTGGAGACTAGTGGGGTCTCATTCACTACTTTCCAGTTCTCTGGGGTTGCACTTAATTGGTGGGAGGCTTACAAGAGGCGTACGCCAGTTGGCGCATCACCCCTTGCTTGGCAGTAGTTCTCCGTTCTCTTTCTGGAGAAGTTTGTACCTGAGTCCCGTAGAGAGGAGCTGCGCATGCAGTTTGAGCAGCTTCGTCAGGGTGAGATATTTGTTACACATTATGAGATACGGTTCTCTGAGTTAGCTCGTCATGCAGTCTGGTTGGTTCTCACAGACCAAGAGAGTATCAGGAGGTTTATAGATGGCCTCAGTTTTCATCTTCGATTGCTTATGACCTGAGAGAGAGTATCTAGTGCTAATTTTGATCAGGTTGTCAACATTGCTCGACATATTGAGATGGCTCGAGGTCAGGAGATGGATGAGAGGGAGGCCAAGAGGCCTCATGGTCAGGGTGGATTCAGTGGTGCTACTCAGGGGGGTCAGTTTCAGCATGGTCAGTCATCATTCAATGCACTGCCAGCGTAGGGTTCTCATCATGACTCGTCCGCTCAAGTATCTCCGGGTAGTTCTTTTGGGCATCAGGAGCAGCAGTTTTGTTAGATGAGGGGTTGTTTCGAGTGCGGCGATTTTTGTCACATTATGAGATATTGCCCTAGGTTGTTGGGTGGGACTCCACAGTGGAGTACTCGGCCGAGGGCACCAGTTCCTCCACCACCCGCCCAGCCAGCTAGGGGTGGATTTCAGCTAGCTAGGGGGGAACCCAGTCAGCTAGGGGTCGCCCGAGAGGGGGAGGCAGATCAGGGGTGGTCAGGCCCGTTTCTATTCCCTCCCAGCCAGACCAGACGCTATTGCTTCAGATGCTGAGATTTCAGGTATGTTTTTAGACTCGTTCGAGGACGAACGTTTGTTTAAGAGGGGGAGGATGTAACGACCCGGCCGGTCGTTTCGAGAGTTATAGCCCTTTCTTTATGTGTTGTTTAGTTGTGTTGAGTTGTATCGGGTTGGTAGGTTTGGGTTCGGAGTAGTTTTGGAGTGAAATGAGACACTTAGTCTCTCAGTTAGAAAGCTAAGTTAGAAAAGTCAACCGAAAGTTGACTTATGAGTAAACGAATTCGGATTTAGATTTTTATGATTCAGGTAGCTTCATTGGGTGATTTTAGACTTAGGAGTGTGTCCGTATTTTAATGTAGAGGTCTGTGGTAGAGTTAGACTTGAATTGGTTAAAGTTGGAAATTTGGCAACTTTGATCGGCAGTGAAAAATTAGGTATCGAGGACCTTCAACGAGTCAGGAGACAAAATGGGCGCATGACCAAAATTAACCACTATACCAAACTAAAAGCCCTGGATCTACTTGACTTTTAGCTTACACGAACTTTTCTTACTTCAAAATTAATCCTTTCACCATTTACCAAAAGAGTCGCAAGACACTAAAAATTTCATCTAAAATATCATCCAACTCAAAGTACATAATAAACAGCGAAAATAGATAAACAAACAGAGACAACGTAATTTTAAGAAAAAATAAATAAATAATAGTTATATGATAGAAGAAAAAATAGGTAATGGAAAATTCTCTATGCTTAACAAAAATGAAGTAAACAAAACAAATAGACCATTTAGCAACTAAATAACACACTAACAAAGTATTGTTTTGTGAACAAAAATGAAAGTTATAATTAAATACAACATATTTACATGCTATAACATTGATGCACAATTATCTTGGGACAAAATCAGATATCACATGTTCCACCAATCAAACGAGTTCAAATATTTTCATTGTCATCAAGAATCTACAATACAAAGGTTCAAGGGTTACCTAATTTGAACAAGATGAAATTCAGTAGTGAAAGGGCAGAAAATCAGCAATAAAGACAGCACAAACAGTGACGAAATAGCAGTGAATCTCTTTTAAAACAGTCTAGAAATCTCACTAAAAGTAATGATTCGTTAAGAGAAGGAATTCAAAATCAAACTCTAAGACTCGTATATCTTTCTGAAAGATTTTGCACTCTAAGACTCAAACCAAAAACTCAAGATTTTCAGCTTACTCTTTATATGTTCAGCTACTAAAAAGTTTTACGTTTTTGTGCGTTCAAGCAATTCTAAAGAGGTATATCCTATGTGATAGAGTGTGTAAATACCTAACCTTTATATTAGAGGAGAAGGACTCTTTGGACAGATTTGTTTAACTAAAATCTGTCCAAAAATGGTAGACTATTGACCAAACATCTGTCCAAAACCAAAAATTTGTCCAGTGAACAGTTTGCTTTACCAATTGTGGACTAATTTTTGGAGTATTATACTCCAAAATAGTCCTCAACAGTAAAAAAAACCAAACAAAGTCCCTAAACTCAAGCACCCCCTTACTACCCTTCCCCTTTACCATCCATCCATTCATTTAGCAGAAATGGATCTCAAACCAGACTTGGATTGGCCAAATCTGGTAGTAAAAGGCAGAACTTTACCAACTAACCAAAAAATCGAACAATTAAGCTAAACCAAACAAAAGCATACCACATATATAATAAGAACGCTTTAACTTGATGTTAAATTCGACCACGAAGCATGTGCGTCTCAAACAAAACGATCCTAATTGAGTGAACGATCAACTACAACAAAAATCCAACAACCGAGGAATCTAACGAGTGACTGACTATCTTAATTAAATGTCTAACTATATCAACAGACCCTATTTAACATTAATTAATCATAGTGAATAATAATCACATAAGAAACAAACTTTAAACCTTCAATTTAACTAAACTGGCCAGCGATTTTGTTGAACAATGTTGAAACTTCAGTTAATTACCACGAAGAATTAAACGTGAAATAACAGAAAAAACAATTGAAGCTAAAATTTACAAACTTGAATCTAAAATAATTCCCAACACCACTAGCAGAACTTGTGAGATAGGAAGCCGAACAATACAATAATTTGAAATCAACGAGCGACGACTAATCATTACTGACTCTAAACTAACTAACGACTAACTAAAGATAAATAAAACACATGATCGAAAGAAAAATCAGAATTTTTAGACATAAGAAAACTACAATGAAACAGAAAGAAAAAGAAAAAGAGAAGGGACACAAGGGAGTACCAGAAACTCGAGTGTCCGAAACAGTGGTGGTGCGGCAGTGGTGGTGATTAACGACAGTAAAAGGGTCGGCGGTGGTGGTGCTTTTGGGGGGCGAATCTAGAGGGGAAATGTAGATATACTTGAGATATACACATTTAGGTAAGATTTGTGGGGTTGGGTGGTCGTATTTGTCGCTAATTCAAGAAAGAAAAGAGGAAAATTTGGGTGGCTAGGGTTTCGGATTTGGCCAGATTTATGAAGTTTGGTGAGGATTTTGGGTATTTGAGTTTTGTATATGGAAAGAGGAGGAATAGACAAGGATATGGTGAAAAATGGGGTCAATTGGAGGTGGTCCGCCGCCGGTGGCGAATTCCGGGGGCCGGTGCTGCCGTGGATGGCTTGCGGCAACAGAGAGGAAGGGAAAGAGTGAGGAGATGAGTTTAGGGTTTAGATTGGGTGTAAATAAGGCCAAAAAATATGATTTTTAGTCTTATATACAAAATGGGGAATTGAATCAGGGCCATTGGATCAATCAAAATGGAGGGATGAGATCTGATCCCACATTTACTCATCAAAACGACGTAGTTAGGTGCGAAATTATGTTGTTTCGTGATCTTCACCTGGCAGCCACTCTACAAATTAGCCATTGCACTTTTGGCCTCTTAAATCATTTCAACTTTGGCCTAATTCCCTTAATCCAACTCATTAAACTAAATTTACACAAACAAATTAATTAATTAAATAACTTATTCAAATGATCAATTAACTAGATTAATTCACCATTTGAATACTTAGTTAATTCCTAAAATGCATAATGAAGAAAGGACTAATTTAAATTTTTTTGGTATTTTACGATAGGAAATATGAAATTAAATACACTCAAAAATTTGAGAAAAACAATTAAAATAACAAAACACTTGTAGCGACCCGGTCGGTCATTTCGAGAGTTATAGCCTCGTGTTACCCATTTATGCTTCTTTTAATGTAATTCAGCTATATTGTGTTTATACCGGGTTATTTGGTTTGGGTCTCGAGTGATTTCGGAGTAAATTTACACACTTAGTCTCTTTGGGATAAGCTTAAGTTGGATAAGTCAACTGGATGTTGACTTACGTGTAAATAGTCTCGGATTCAAATTTTGATGATTCTGTTAGCTATGTTAGATGATTTTGGACTTAGTAGCGCGTCCGGGCCCCATTTCTTCTTCTTTTAATATAATTCATCTATATTGTGTTATACCGGGTTATTTGGTTTGGGTCCCGAGTGAATTTAGACACTTAGTCTCTTTGGGATAAGCTTAAGTTGGAAAAGTCAATCAGATGCTGACTTATGTATAAACAGTCTGGATTCAAATTTTGATGATTTCGTTATCTATGTTAGATGATTTTGGACTTAAGAGCGCGTCTAGAATGTAATTTGGAGGTCTGTAGTATAATTAGGCTTGAATTGGCAAAATTGGGAAATTTGGCGATTTTGGTCGGCAGTAGAAAATTTTATATCGGAATGGAATTATGGAAGTTGGAGTAGGTTCGTAGTGTCATTTTTTACGTGTGTGAAAAATATGAGGTCATTCGGACGTGGTTTGGTAGGTTTCAGCATCGTTTGCGGAATTTTGAAGTTTAGAAGTTCTTAGGCTTGAATCTGAGGGTAATTTGGTGTTTTGATGTTTTTTTAAGTGATTCTAAGGTTTGTCTAAGTTCTTGTGTTGATATATGACTTATTGGTATGTTTGGTTGGGATCCCGAGGGCCTCAAGTATGTTTCGGGTGGTTAATGGATCAAGTTTAAAGTTGGGAGAATTGCTGAAATTGGATGTTGCTGGTGTAGTCCCACATGCGAAGGTATGGCCGCAGGTGCGGAGGGTAAGTCTCAAGTGCGAGATTATGTTGGTCTGGAGAGAACCGCAGGTGCAAGTGGGTGTGTGCACCTGCGAGCCTGCAAATGTGGATAGGTGCCCGCAGAAGTGGAAGTGAGGAGGTCAGGCAGTGGCCGCAGGTGCGAGGTCGCAGATACGGATGTGGAGTGCAGGTGAGAAGTTGGGGATTTTAGTGACTTTCCGCAGGTGCGGAGGATTTTGCACAACTGCGAAACCGCAGGTGCGGATTTTGGGCCGCAGGTGCGAAAGACCTGGGAAGAACCTATAAATAGAACACTTCGCGAATTTTGTTCATTTTCCACCATTTTCAGCCGGTTCTTAGAGCTGTTTGGGGTGATTTTGAAGGGGATTCAAGGGTTTATCAGTGAGGTAAGTTTCTTGAGCTCTAGTACTCCTATCTATGGTGTTTTCCTGTTGTTTTATCATCTAATTAGTGGAATTTAGGAGTGAACATGAGGGGTTAAGGCTTGGGATATTGGAGAGTTTAATTTGAGTATTTGAGGGATCAAATGATGTAGAATTTTGATAAATTTCATATGGTTAGACTCGTGAGTGAATTGGTTGTTGTTGTCGTTACTGTTTCTTGCTGCTTACATCAAAAGAAAAAGAGAAAAGAATTGCATATGACTACAAGCTAAGAGTTACAAGTTCCTATCTATCTGTCTTCTGGAGTCAAATCTTGATTCTTGACTTGCTCGCTTGTGTTGACCTTAGATTGGATCTTGATGCTCTTTAAAGAAAATATTATGGCTCATTCTCGGTCTATTTTTTTCCCGATTAGAATTCGGGAAAGTGAAACTTGAGAAGCTGGGTTGATGACACATAATCAAATCTAACTCCAACCATATTGTGATCGAAAGACTTCTTTCTTCTGATGAGAAATTCGAATTGCAAGCTTTAATTGCTACAATCCGTGCTTTACGGCGCGGTTCTTCAAAGCCATCAAAGACGAACAAAACGAACAAAAATTTTCTGCCCCAGTTTGGCACTGAGAAAATTTGTGAGTTATTGAGTAAAGCTGCAGAACAACTTATTTTATTTTAAAGATGCAAAAATATTACTGAAGACTCCAAATAGGATGTACTTCTTAGGAGCTGCATCTCCCATGGGTAGCATTGGAATGATTGTGAGATTGAAAGACTCGAACTAGGAATTGCATCTCCTAGGATTAATAACTCATATTAGGAAGTGTGTCTCCTATTAGAATGAACACGGTTGACTCAAGATAGAAGCTGCATCTCCTATGAATGAGGTTTAAAGACTCGAACTAGGAAGTATGTCTCCTAGGAATAAAGGTATGGATTTAGGAAGTGCATCTCATATTGGAATGACTCAAAATAGGAAGTGTGTATCCTATGAGTGAGATTGAAATTATTGGACTAGGAAACATGTCTCCTAGGATTTATGTACAGAGTAGGAAGTGCATCTCCTATTGGAATGCCTCAAACTAGGAAGTGTGTCTCCTACGAGTGAGGTTGAAAGTCTTGGACAAGGAAGTGCGTCTCCTGGGATTGATGGTTCATAGTAGGAAGTGTGTCTCCTACTGAATGACTCAAACTAGTAAGTGTGTCTCCTATGAGTGAGGTTGAAAGGCTTTGACTAGGAAGTGCGTCTCCTAGGATTGATGGGTCATATTAGGAAGTGTGTCTCCTAATGGAATGACTCAAGCTAGGAAGTGTGTCTCCTACGAGTAAGGTTGAAAGGCTTGGACTAGGAAGTGCGTATCCTAGGATTGATGGTTCAAGTTGGGAAGTGTGTCTCCCATTGGAATAACTCAAACTAGGAAGTGTGTCTCCAATGATTGAGGTTGAAAGGCTTGGACTAGGAAGTGCGTCTCCTAGGATTTGATAGTTCAGATTAGGAAGTGCATCTCCTATTGGAATGACTCAAAATAGGAAGTGTTCTCCTACGAGTGAGGTTGAAAGGATTGGACTAGGAAATGCATTTCCTCCGATTAATGGTTCCAGTTAGGAAGTGTGTATCCTATTGGAATGACTCAAACTAGGAAGTACATCTTCTACGAATAAGGTTGAAAGGTTTGGACTAGGAAGTGTGTCTCCTATGATTGGTGGTTTAGATTAGGAAGTGCGTCTCCTACTGGAATAACTCAAACTAGAAAGTGTGTCTCCTACGAGTGAGGTTGAAAGGACTGGACTAGGAAGTGCATTTCCTAGGATTGATGGTTCCGATTATGAAGTGTGTCTCCTATTGGAATGACTCAAACTAGGAAGTGCATCTCCTACGAATGAGGTTGAAAGGTTTGGACTAGGAAGTGCGTGTCCTAATATTGGTGGTTTAGATTAGGAAGTGTGTCTCCTACTGGAATAACTCAAACTAGGAAGTGTGTCTCCTACGAGTGAGGTTAAAAGACTTCGACTAGGAAGTGCGTCTCCTAGGATTGGTGGTTCAGATTAGGAAGTGTGTCCCCTATTGGAATGAGTCAAACTAGGAAGTGCGTCTCCTACGAGTGAGGTTAAGAGGATTGGACTAGTAAGTATGTCTCCTAGGATTAATGGTTCCGCTTAGGAAGTGCGTCTCCTATTGGAATGACTGAAACTAGGAAGTGCATCTCCTACGAATGAGGTTGAAAGGTTTGAACTAGGAAGTGCATCTCCTAAGATTGGTGATTTAGATTAGGAAGTGTGTCTCCTACTGGAATAACTCAAAATATGAAGTGTGTCTCCTACGAGTGAGGTTGAAAGACTTCGACTAGGAAGTGCGTCTCCTAGGATTGGTGGTTCAGATTAGGAAGTGTGTCCCCTATTGGAATGACTCAAACTAGGAAGTGCATCTCCTAAGAATGAGGTTGAAAGGTTTGGACTAGGAAGTGCATCTCCTAGGATTGATAGTTCTGATTAGGAAGTGTGTCTCCTATTGGAATAACTCAAACTAGGAAGTGCATCACCTACGAGTGAGGTTGAAAGACTTGGAGGGAATGTAACTAGGGGTTGGCGCCCTATATCACTGAGAAAGACTGTAACCAGGGGTTGGCGCCCTGTATCACTAAGAGGAAATATAATCAAGGGTCGGCGCCCAAACTAGGAAGTGCGTCTCCTACGAGTGAGGTTGAATGGCTTGGACTAGGAAGTGCGTCTCCTAGGATTGATGGTTAAGATTAGGAAGTGCGTCTCCTATTGAAATAACTGAAACTAGGAAGTGCGTCCCCTACAAGTGAGGTTGAAAGAATTGGAGAGAATGTAACCAGGGGTCGGCGCCCTCTATCACTGAGAAAGAATGTACCTAGGGGTTGGTGCCCTATGTCACTAAGAAAGAATGTAACTAGGGTTTGGAACCCTGTATCACTAAGAAAGAATATAACCAGGGGTTAGTGCCCTGTATCAGTGAGAAGGAATATAACCAGGGGTTGGTACCCTGTATTACTAAGAAAGAATATGGCAAAGGATTGGCACCCTGTATCGCTGAGAGAATGTAACCAAGGGATGGCGCCTCGTATGAAAATGGAACTTCACTAAAGATTGTTGTACCTTGTGGTTTCAGCTATGGATTGGTGTACCCTATACTAAACATGCGGCTAGGGAGAGGTGTGTTCTACGTCAAAATGGAACCTCAACTAAGGACTGTTGTACCTTATGCTGGAAAATGCAGTGGTTGATTATGTGATTATAGGCATATCTAGAAAGAGAAAGCATAGACCTTGAAGAATTTACCTTTGGTGACATTCGTCCTTTGAGAACTTCATTTCTACACTACTTCGTTTCCTGCTTCAAACAAAGAAAGATTTGTGAGTTTTCAAAGTGGTGGTCAGTTTGTGGCCTTGAGACCCTGAGTAGTCTGAATTCGCAGCGACCTTCTAAAGAAGAATTGATTCTTTCGGCGCAGTACTGAGTTGCTTGGATAATCTGTATTGCTTTCTGGAGACCTTGGCTTTTTATTGTTTCCCCCGACTATTTCGTACCCGGATGTCACACACCCCTTGGTGATTTTTTTTAAATCAATTTTGATTATCTTGCGTCCGGTATCAGTTTATGTCTGGGGTGCTATCTACATTGCCCATGAATCAAGTCTTTCTTAGCGACCTTTTTGATTCTTCGAAACACTTTGTTCGGGTTATCAGAGGAAATAACGGTTGGATTTGTGCCATTATTAATGCCGTGTATGCCCCACATCATTTGTTTTGCACTTCCATGAAATGGTGACCAATTTTGTGGCTCTTTCTTTGTTGGATTTCTAAGAAAATAGATCAGCAAAGTTTTCTTTTTGGAACTTCTGTTTGCATGAACCCTCAGATCTTGTTTAACTTCAACAACTTATTGTGCATGTTGCTCCCTGGGTATGTCCTCTTTGATGTGCTAGGATAGACAGTTAGAAAGCTGGTAACAGATTTTGGAATCATTTCTTGTTTGTTTTAAGAAAGACTTGACTCAAAATAATAATGCAAGTGGACACGGTGACGCGATATAAAATTGAGAAGGAATAGTATTTAACTGAAAATGCTACTTTAGGGGAAAAGAAAGAAAGAAAGAAAGGGATCTTTTGAATGTGGTAACCAACTTCAATGATCATGACGTGCATTTTTGACTGAGCGACCGAATCCATCCGATCAATCTACCCTTTCTTCTTGTTGTTCCCTTTCGTTTTTGAAGTCGGTCTCTTTATGACAATCATTTGCATCAAATCATAGCTCATCTTTGACCAGCAGTGCCCCGAAAGGTTTTCACCAACCAGCATTTCTCATTTATTTATCTGTACTTACAATCGTCTTACAGTATGAGGGTTTTCGCCAATAAGACTCTCTCATTTTTCATTTATTATCTTCTTCTTATTTTTCTTTATTTTTTTCTTCGCATTTTGTGCCAGCAACTTGACATTGTTCTATGTCGTATAACAATTTATTTCTTATTGTGTCCCTTGGTATTCTAAAAGACTAATTGGAAGGATTTGGAGAGGGTTAAAAAGAAATGGCCACATTAAGGCTCATAATAGACTCAAGATGATAGAGTTGTATATTTACAACTCTTGGAATCTACTCCTCATAAAAATACAATATAAAAAAAAATTTGCCCCAGTATCTTTTTATTTTTGATTTGGTTATACTGATCCCTAGTGTAGAGTTGTCTACGTATCTTTTAAAGGAATCAAGTCAAACATAGTTCAAACTAACACAGAGGATTTCTTTGTTGTTTTTCTTTCTTTCTTTTGTCTTTTCTTTTTCTTCTCTTCTTTTATTTTAACAAATTGCCCTAACTCCCAATTTTTGGTGGCATAGATATTGGATTTTTTTTTTTACCCTAAACTTGATTCCAAAAGAGGGGGGTCAAAGAAAAATAAAACATGCTCAAAAAGGGGTGACGAAGGGTATAAAGTGTTTGGATAGAAGCAAAACGGCCTCCCAGCCTCAAGAATGCCAAAGGTTCTATCTCTTTTTCAGGTTCGGCATTTATGGACATGACTGTTTTCTTGGTTTTGTCAGTTGTATAGTTCCATAGTATATCTTGTTCGCACCAAATGACTTTTGATAATTTGGAGTCACCTTTTCTTGGCCTTTGTCTTGATGTGGAACGATGCACTTCAGTACCAGCTAATCCATTTTAAATTCCCTGGGATGCACTTCTTTCAGGATTTGGGTCATCTTCCCTGATATGATTAGATTATGAAGGCCATGGCAAAAGCCTTTCATCAATTAGTCCAACCAGGCTTCAAAACTTTAAATTATCCTTAAGTTGGTGTTCATGATAGGTTTGAGATAAACATCGTTAACCTCTATGGATATAACTGTTTTGGTTCCATTTGACAGGCTTTTCATCAAAGTTCTTCAACCTTTTTTTTTTATCCTCCAAGTGTTTTTCTCGATTCAATTCAAGATTGGACAGGCTTTCTAAAATCTAGCCGAAAACTCCGCATGCATGTCATGTCACTAAAATTGGCGTAAAAAGAACTATATATGCAAAAGAAACATACACAATGGATTAAAATGACACAAAGCAAAAAGTTGCATTTTATTGATTAAAGGATAGAGAGGTTTGATGATAGGACTAACAAATAACATCTGGATCACAACCTTGAAATAATCCGGATGATAAAATTATGACAAAATAAGTTACCAAGACTCCTTCCCAACAATGAGGGGAGTGGCTTTCTGATTATCAAGCTCAACATCTTAGCTACACATTTGCACATCAACATCAAACAGGACCTTCAACAATTTTGATTGCCTTTCATTCAGTGGACATGTTCTTGACATTTTTCACCAAACCTTCCCCATATTCTTTATAAATCATCTGAACAATGCGTGCTTGGTCATGACATTTAGAGTTTCATTATCTTGAACCACGATCATTCCTTCTTGAATCATCATTTTTATTTCCTTTTTCAAATCCCGACAATCCTCAATGCTACGCCCCTAGATATTAGAATGGTACATGCACCGTACAGCAGGTTCAAAACCTTTCACATATGGATCAGGAACATACCCTTGAAGCAGCTCAATCATGCCACAACGTTTTATCCTTTCAAACAAACTTGTGTAGGATTCTACAATTAACGTGAGATTGTCCCTCTACTTATATTCCCTTTCGTACTCTTGTTTTGGACGAGGGTTGTAAGGTGACTGAGAGTTCTGCTATCGCGGGCGAATGTCTCTTGGAGCTGGGGCACGCATTTGTTGGCGATTGGATGGTTGGGCATAATACTGAGCATTGAATGTTGCATACTGTGGAGCAACTGAGTATCGTGGATTCGGGGGTTGAGATGCTCCCATTTGGCCTCTTTTTTCCCGTGATGTCATCATGGCCTCCTCATCTTTCTTATTTTGTTTAACAAGGTTGTCCGGCTTATTCTGGATTTCTTGGATGGCTACTTTGAGAGCCACTTGACTTATAATTCGGCCCTTACTGAGGCCCTTCTCCACCATTTCTCCTATCTTGATTTCATCAGCAAAAGGTTTGCACATTATGGACTTTATATTTGGAAATAATCAGGATCCTAAGCTTGAAGGAAGATGGTGGTTAACTCATGGTCATCCATGGGTGGCTTAACTCTAGATGCTTGCTCTCTCCACCTAACGACATACTCCCTGAAGCATTCAGTCGGCTTTTTCTTAATACTGGATAGGGAATTTTGATCTTGCAATATCAATGTTGTACTCAAAAAGTTTGATGAAGGTCTGGGCCATGTCGTCCCAAACATGTCAGTGAGAGATATCTTGGTCAATGAACAATTCAGAGGCTACCCCTACCAAACTCTCCTCAAAATAAGCCATTAGCAACTCTTCATTTCTTCCTCCAACATATATCTCAAATTTTGGGGTCTTGAACCCTGGTGGAAAATGGGTGTTAGGGAACATACATAGATCACTGAATGAAACACTTTTGTGACCACCTAGTACTTGTATGTTTTTTATGTTCTGCTCAAGACTTTTCATTTTTCTGGCCAACTCATCTGGCTCACCCATCTTGGCAACTTCTTCAGCTTCTACAGGTGACTCGTACTAAGAAGTCTGATTGTATGGAGCCGAGACCCTGAAAGCCATATTTGGAGAGTAGTATTCTCCATCTTACGCATGAGATGGTGGCTTATAATTTGGCCTCGTCACAGGAGGTGGTCGCGGAATTGTATACGCAGGCGCACCACACATGACGAGAGATGTGTTCCTAACCGGTGCGGCAGGAGACTGCATAGTGGAGGTACCAGAGCCGGCATGATAGTTGTAGTTTGGAACATACCCTGGTGGTAGTATGTGATCACTCGTTGCTGGGAGCGGTGGTTGAGTAGCTCGGGATATGGTGGAAGTTCTCTCAGAGGGACCCTGAGGCGGAGGCTAACAAGAGACCTAAGCCTAAAGTCAGTTGATGTTTCAATCTTCTTATTTCCTCCGACTCTTGCTCAACCAATTGACCCCGAAGGTCGTCACTGACCAACTCGATTTCTTCATTGTTAGACATCGCTACCTTCCCTTTAGATCTGGTAAAGTAATGATGTGTTGCTAATTTCACCACAAACCATCCACCTTAAGCTTATTATATAAGAGGCAACAAACGTGTTAGGGTTAACCATTATAAAAATACGAATCACACATAAACATGTTATGCTCCTAACATTATCACCGTTTCTAACATGCATTTGGAAGGCTTCATATTTCATTCCGGCTTATAAGGTTGCTGCTTATTGACGCTCTTATTTATTCCTCTCTTTTTTCGCTTTTTCTTTACACCTCGCCTTATTTTAGAGCCGTAAAAAAAAATATTTTGATCGAACCTTTTGGTGTTGCCTACGTATCATGTCGCCATATGAATCAGATCATTACGTAGTTCAAGGAAGATCATGAATAAAGTAATAAAACTCACTCTTATTTTTTTGGATTTTGATTTTTTTTTAATTTCCGAAAGAAAGACTTATAAAGAAATAAATATTTTTAGATTTCGATTTGTTTGGATTTTTTTTCTTTAGAATTTTTGAAAAGAAAGACTTTTAAATAAGAAAGAACACACACACACACACACACGCATATATATATATATATTGAATTTTGATTTTTTTTGAGAATTTTTCAAAAGAAAAACTTCTACAAAAGAAAGGAAATATTTTAGATTTTTGGAATTTTATTTTGAATTTATGAAAAAAAGACTTCTAAAAAAGAAAATGTTTTTGAATCTTGAATTTTCTTTTCAATTTTTGAAAGAAAAATCTTCTCAAGAAGAAAGAAAATATTTTTGGATTTT
This sequence comes from Nicotiana paniculata, assembly GCA_005239505.1. Taxonomy (NCBI): domain Eukaryota; kingdom Viridiplantae; phylum Streptophyta; class Magnoliopsida; order Solanales; family Solanaceae; genus Nicotiana; species Nicotiana paniculata. The sequence goes on along the minus strand of MDKI01248398.1, from coordinate 18,828 downwards.
TAGAATAAATTAAAATAAAATATTTTTGGATTTTAAAAAATTGGGTCTCAAAGAAAGACTTTTCTAAAGAATGAAGTAAAGAAAAATATTTTTGGATTTTTAATTTTTGCCTTTGAATTTTCGAAAATATTTTTGGATTCTGATTTTTCTTTTTAATTTCTGAAAGAAAAACTTCTGAAGAAGAACGAAAATACTTTGAAATTCAAATTTTTTTTTAAAAAAATTTTCTAGATTTGATGTATCAAAAATTAAAGAAAAATCTAATTTTTTTTAAAGAAATTGGGGGCCGGACCCGATAAAGGTTGCCTACATATACATCCGGTGAGAATCAAACCCGCGAAGTTCGGTAAAATCGAGTATTTTTCTCTTTTAATTTTTATGAAAATTAATCTTTACACCTCACGCCATACTATTACAAAATCTTAGTAAAAATGATTATTTGTACTAAACTAGGAGAATGTTTTTTGTTTTTTTAATAATTTCACTCAACTAATTTTTTGAAGTTGGTCAACAACGCAAGCAAGCCTTACAAATGATGTAGCAAGTAGCACAAGTGAACATAATGGTCTCAAAAAGGATACCTATCTTATACGGACCCAACCCTTGTGTCGAGTTTCGCTAAGACAAATGCATGTGATGCAAATAAAGCGAACCTACTAGGGATAACCAAGCATGTAGCTTGTTCTTCTAGATTTAAGAATCCTAGGGGATGAGGTGTATCTAGACTGGCCATAAAACGAGCTGACAACTCCAGTTGGGAAGGGGTAGCGTACCGGGAGCAATACTTCTCCGGCTTAACTACTGGACCATCCCCATTTTTAAATACGGGTGACTAATAACCCTTCACCGAGAGCCCAGGCCCACCGGTTTTATCTCAAAAAAGAATTGAGCGTGTATCCGTGATTCCCAGGGTTGTATTCAGAAAACTCATAGGGGTGAGCAAGAAGACAGTTTCTATGTATGGTTCAACAATATCAAAGCGGTAAAAAGCGAATAAGTAACACATTAGACACAAATAAGTCACAACATATACAAAATTAATAAAGCCAAATAAAAGTCAACATGTACAAGCTCGAATTCTGGTTGTCCCAAGCGGAGTCGCCAAAGCTGTCACACCCCTTTTCTACCCCCAAAAGAAGATGATATGTGTGTTATGGATTGTTGTGGGTTAAAGAGTTTTTTCAATTAAAGTGACAAATTTGAGTAGGGATTATTTATTTACAGAGTCACCACTTGGAATTGATTTTTTGGTATTCCAAGCCACCTTTTATTTTAATCCCTAATCAAAGGAAGACTTGACCCTCTTTTTATTGGTCCGCGAAAATAAAGTTCGGTAAGGAATTCTGTTGACCGGGGAGAAGGTATAAGGCATTCTTCGAGTCCTGTGGTTCTAGCATGGTCGCTTTATTGACTTAAACTTGGCTTTAATTAATTATGAACAAACTATGACTTATATGATTTTCATGTTTTGCCTATCCGCTCTTATTTCTTGATTATTAGAATTATAAACAAAATAATTTGGATAATATTATGTTGTCATAATCACGCTACGCAAGCAAATGCGTGATCGAATAACAAAATTAATTAACTTGCATAATTGCGCCTCGCAAGAGAATCCGAAATCATGAAAATCAATTATTTGTAATACTTTTAAAAAATTATTCCATTTGAAAAAATTAGCTCTTGAAAATTTAAAAGTCAACTATCACGCTACGCAAGCGAAACCGCAATTTTAGCAAAGGATTAACTAAATTAAAAGTTAACTAGAAACTAATGGGTATGGTATGAGATTATTTAATTAATTTATTGAATGTTAAACATCACGCTACGCAAGAGATTCCATGAGTTAAAGCGCGCCTACTAATAGCCTAGCGTTTAAATTAATTGAAAATATTTTAGCTATTAAGAAGGAAAAAAATTATTAAAAGAGACATACACTTTTATTGGATCTATTGGAAGAAACTTTGTTTTTAATCATTTGGGCTAGCTTATGGTTATCTTATAAAAAACGGGCCAGCATTTTTGTTTATTTTTTATAAAGAAGAAATGAATGAGTCCATCTAGCTTAATTGCCATTAGGCCTGCAGAAATTGAGTTTCTTGGCCCGCATAGTTATTTAAAAAAAATGGTCCATCTAGCATGCTTCAGTGCTTCAGACCTGGACCTAATTTATTGGGCCCAATTACTTTATCTCTTACATGATAACATTATGGCTTATTAGTTCCAAAAGACTACTACTAATTTATTTACTACTAACAGATAAATACTACAATGCAGTTAGCCTGAAAGTAACCTAACAAGCAAATAACAGCGACAAAACTCTTAGCTTATTAGTAATACAAATACAATGAGTCAAGAGACGAAATAGGCGTATGACAAAAATTAACCACTATACCAAACTAAAAGCCCTGGATCTACTTGACTTTTAGCTTACAAGAACATTTCTTACTTCAAAATTAATCTTTTCACCATTTATCAAAAGAGTCACAAGACACTAAAAACTTCATCTAAACTATCATCCAACTCAAAGTACATAACAAACAATGAAAATAGATAAACAAACAGAGACAATGTAATTTTAAGAATAAATAAATAAATAATAATTATATGATAGAAGAACAAATAGGTAATGGAACATTCGCTATGCTTAACAAAAATGAAGCAAACAAAATAAATAGACCTTTTAGAAACTAAATAACACACTAACAGAGTATTATTTTGTGGACAAAAATGAAAGTTATAGCTAAATACAACATTACATGCTATAACATTTATGCAACAATTATCTTGGGACAAAATCAGATATCACATGTTCCACCAATCAAACGGGTTCAAATCTTTTCATTGTCATAAGGAATCTGCAATACAAAGGTTCAAGGGTTACCTGATTTGTAACAAGATGAAATTCGGTAGTGAAGGGGCAGAAAATCACCAACAAAGACAGCAGAAACAGCGACGAAACAACAGTGAATACGTGTTAAAACAGCCCAGAAATCTCACTAGAAGTAGTGATTCTTTAAGAGAAGAAATTCAGAATCAAAATCTAAGACTCTTATATGTTTCTGAAAGATTTTGCAGTCTAAGACTCAACCAAAAACTCACGATTTTCAGCTTACTCTTTATGTGTTCAGCTGTTGCAATTTTTATATTTTTGTGTGTTCAAAAAATTCTAAAGAGGTATATCCCGTGTGATAGAGTGTGTAAAGACCTCGCCTTTATAGCAGAGGAGAAGGACTCTTGGGACAGATTTGTTTAACCAAAAATCTATCCAAAAATGATATACTTTTGACCAAATATTTGTCCAAAACCAGATATCTGTCAAATGAACAGTTTTGTAACGACCCGACTTATCGTTTTGTGTTATCGGACCCTGTTCCCCTAAATGAAACTTCACATAGCGTCTTATTGTGATTTATAACTTGAGGGGGCGGGTGGTCCGGGTTTTGGAAGTGTTTAGGGAAGTAAAGGAACACTTAGTTCCTTAAGGTTGGCCTTTTTGGCCAAGTTTGACTTCGGTCAACATTTTTAATAAACGACCTCGGAATTGAGTTTCGACGGTTCTGATAGCTCCGTATGATGATTTTGGACTTTGGCGTATGTTCGGATTGGGTTTCGGATGACCCGGGAGCGTTTCGGCGCCCAATATTGAAATAAGAGTTCCTTAAGTTCATATTGTGGTTTGGGACGTGTTTTTGTGTTATCGAGGTCCGAACGGAATTTCGAGACCGGGAATAATTCCGTTATGTCAGTTATGACTTGCCTGCAAAATTTGGTATCATAACGAGTAGTATAGGTCGGTTCGGCGCATGGTTAGCGAATTCAAGAAACTTAAAGTTCCTAAGTTTGGTTCTAGGGGTTTGAGGTGTGATTTTGAGTTTTAGCATTGTTGCGGGTGTTCCGAAGGCTCGAGCGAGTCCGTATTATGATTTGGGACTTGTTGGTATATTTGGACGGGGGCTCGGGTGGGCCCAGGTGCCTCTCGAGCACCAAACGAGGCCAAAAAACCAGCTGAAGCAGTTGCTGGTGCACCTGATCTGGTGTGACCGCAGGTGCGAGACCGCTCCTGCAGTCCTAGCCTTGTAGGTGCGACACCCAGGTGGGTTGCCCAGTTCTCGCAGGTGCGGGCCCTTTCCCGCAGGTGCGGACTCCTGCCCGCAAGTGCGAGCCCAGGCCCTTGTGCCATTTTCCGCAGGTGCGAGACCGCAGGTGCGGTCGTCGAGTCGCAAGTGCGGAAACCCATGTAGGCAGTAAGGTCTTTAAATGCGGGATTATCCTATTTTCACTCCATTTCTTCCACCATAGGCGATTTTGAGAGCTTGGAAAAGAGCCCCTCGACCCAGCCACTGAAAGGTAAGTAAATTCTACCCTAAAGTTAGTTAATGCATGAATTATTAGTTGAGTTTAACTACCTAATTAGTGAAAAATTAAGGAATTGGATAGTAACCTAGGGCTTTTGAGAATTTAGATAATTACCCATGAATTGGCTATGAAATCATACAAAAATCATATATTAATGATCCTTAGGTTATGGGTGAGTGTTTCCTTCGAGAATTTTTGAAATCCGAGCATGCGGACCCGGGGTTGGATTTTGGGATTTCTTCAAGAATGATGAATTTTACTAAATAATAGGAGAATTCCATGCTTTGAGTATAATTTGATATATTTACGTAATGTTTGGTTAGCTTCGAGTCCTTTTGGTGACGAGTTCGGAGTTTCGGGCGCATTCTTGACCCGGGGAGTAGGTGCGACGCGAGGTGAGTCTCCTTTCTAACCTCGTAAGAGGGAATTGTCCCCGTAGGTTTTTTAAATGCTATGTGTGATGTTTGTGGGGTATAGCTACGTACAAAGTGACGAGAGTCCGTACATAGCAGCTATTATTATTACGTCCGAGTAGTTAGGTCCACATCATGCCTTGCGTTTTCCTTGAAATGAACAACATGCTTAATGAATTAAATGTTACATGTGGCTTATTTACCTGAGATCATGGAATTTGAGAATTTTAAGGAATTTTTCACTGAAAAGTAATTTAAAAAGGAATAATGTGTGCATGTGACCGCTTCGCAATTTACATTCCACGAGCGGAGTGTGATTTCCTCCACTCTCATGGGAGCGGGCCGTACGCCGTGGCGGATTGAACGATGCACTTATGGTTCGGGCCGTTCAATCCTCGGCAGTGCATAGATATGATTACTTTAATGCAAAGTTGCAATTATGGTTCGGGCCTTTCGACCCTCGGTAGTGCACAGATACGATTAGTTTATGGCTCAGGCCGGTTGTCCTTATCCCATATGCGCATGATAAATTGTTACTCAATTTATGGATATTGATTTGACAGATATTTGGGAGAAGATGAAGTAGTAATTGTTTATTTACTTCTAGCATTTACTTGGATTTCAGTGCCTTATATATTTTCTGCTACACTACCTTTACATTCCTATCGTTTTCATCATATTCTGTTAAATTATATTGTTGGACCTTAGTGAGTGTCAAGTCGACCTCTCATCACTACTTCTTCGAGATTAGATGGGATACTCACTGGGTACATATATATTTATGTACTCATGCTACGCTTCTGTACTTAATGGTACAGGTTCTGAGGCTGGTGCATCTGGTTGTCAGACCGGAGCTTGATTCTGATTATAGACGGACCTGACTTCACGGTGAGCTACTTTCTCCTGACGATCTCTGACAGCACCATGGAGTTTCTTTTGCTTATTTCCCCGTCTATTTCTTTCAGACAGTGGAACTGTATATTATATCTTTTTTATATTCTGTTAGTATGCCTGTAGGACTTGTGACACTAGTTCCTGGCACACATGTGGTAGTTATTATGGATTACGGGTCCGTATATATACTGGCTCACGCCTCCTTATGACCTCTTTTGATTAAAACTAGCTAATTATCCTTATTGATATGTGTTTTAAGCTTTAAAAACTTGGTATATGTTGAAATGTTTAATCAAATAAGAAAGAACCCTTAGTACATTGAGTATTGGCTTGCCTGACCCGCTGTTGGGCGCCATCACGACCTAAGTTAGGATTTTGGGTTGTGACAAGTTTGCTTTACCAACCGCGGACAGATTTTTGGAGTATTATACTCCAAAATAGTCCTAAACAGTAAAAGCAACCAAACAAAGTCCTTACACTCAAGTACCCCTTTGCTACCCTTCCCCCTTATTGTCAATTCATTCATTCAGTAGAAATAGATCTCAAACAAGACTTGGATTGGCCAAATCTGGTAGTAAAAGCGCAGAACTTTACCAACAAACCAAAAACTCGAACAATTAAGGTAAACCAAACAAAATCATACTACATATATATTAATAAAGCTTTAACTTGATGTTAAATCCGACCACGAAGCATGTGCGTCTCAAACAAAATGATCCTAATTGAGTAAACAATCAACTACAACAAAAATCCAACAACCGAGGAATCTAACGGGTGACTAACTATCTTAGTTAAATGTCTAACTATATCAACAGACCCTATTTAACATGAATTAACCATAAAGAACAATAATCACATGAGAAACAGACTTTAAACCTTCAATTTAACTAAACTGGCCAGCGATTTTGTTGAACAATGCTGAAACTTCAGTTAATTAGCACGACGAATTAAACGTGAAATAACATAAAGTGCAATTGAAGCTAAAATTTACAAACTTGAATCTAAAACTAACTCCCAACACCACTAGCAGAACTTGTGAGGTAGGAATCCGAATAACACAATAATTTAAAATAAATTAGTGATGACTAATCATTACTGACTCTAAACTAACTAACGAGTAACTAAAGATAAATAAAACACATGATCCAATAAAGAAGAAAAATCAGGAAGTTTGGACCTAAGCAAACTAAAATGAAACATAAAGAAAAAGAAAAATAGAAGGACACAAGGGAGTACCAGAAACTCGAGTGTCCGAAACAGTAGTGGTGCGGCAGTGGTGGTGATTAACGGCAGTAAAGGGGTCGCGGTGGTGGTGGTGCTTTTTGGGGGATAATCTAGAGGGAAAGTGTAGATATCCTTGAGATATACACGTTTAGGTAAGATTTGTGGGGTTGGGTGGTTGTATTTGTCGCTAATTCGGGAAAGAAAAGAGGAAAATATGGGTGGCTAGGGTTTCAGATTTTGCTAGATTTGTGGAATTTGGTGAGGATTTCGGGGATTTGGGGTTTGGATATGGAAAGAGGAGGAAGAGACAAGGAATGGTGAAAAAATGGGGTCGATTGGAGGTGGTCTACCGCCGGTGGCGAATTCCAACGGGCGGCGCCGCCATAGATGGATTGTGGCAGTAGAGAGGGAGGGAGAGAGTGAGGAGAGGAGTTTAGGGTTTTGGGTTGGGTGTAAATGTGGCCTTATATAAAAAATGGGGAATTGAATCAGGGCCATTGGATCAATCAAAATGGAGGGATGAGATTTGATCCCACCTTTACTCGTCAAAACGACGTAGTTAGGTGCGAAACTAAGCCGTTTCGTGATCTTCACCTGGCAGCCCCTCTACGAATTAGCCATTTCACTTTTGGCCTCTTTAATCATTTCAACTTTGGCATAATTTCCTTAATCCTACTCATTAAACTAAATTTACACAAATAAATTATTTAATTAAATAACTTATTCAAATGATCAATTAACCAGATTAAATCACCTTTCAAGTTTTGTAACTATTGTCGAATTTCGAGACATGGGCTCGGGGACCGGGTTTGAGCCGATTTCGGGTTTGGGGTCAAATTTGGTTATTTTCTTGTGGATTTTATTCCTTTAGCATATATTGATGGTATTGTACTGGTTGTGAATAGATTCAGAGTATTTGGAGGCTGAATCGAGGGGCAAGAGCATAGCGGAGTAGAGATTTGCTCGGTTTGAGGTAATTAACGGTTGTAAATCTAGTACTGAGGGTATGAAACCCCGGATTTTTATGTCATGTGACTAATTGGAAGTGACGCACATGCTAGGTGATGGGCGTGTGGGCGTGCACCATTGGGGATTATGACTTGGTCCGCCCCGTAGCAACTGTAAAGTTGACTATCCTGTTGAAACTATATGCTCCTTATATGTTTTTTTTTTAAAAAGAATTATTGTAAATCATGTTGGATGCCATGTCTAAGCCTTATGCCAGTATTTTTTGGACCCCTTAGAGGTCTTTTTTTGCTGTCCTCCCATTGTTTTTGATTGAAAATCTATACTCAGTCATGTTTATGCATATTCACCTCATAGCTCAGTCTCTATTATATTATTTCATGCATCATACCTATGTTGTTTGGGCTGATTATTTTGATTTCTGAGAGCCAGAGAGACTGGAGAGGTTTATGATTGAGTGAGGCCGAGGACCTGATTTATTAGGACACTTATGGGATCGGGCTGCAAGCCGCAACATTTTTATTGATTCTACCATGATGGGCACTGATATAGCGCATGGGATGAAGGAACCCCTACGGAGTCTGTACACACTCCCATTGAGCGCAGGTACCCACTAAGTGCGAGTGTCGAGTGCTAAGTGCCGATCGCTGAGTGATTGTGAGGCATGAGTGATTGTGAGGTTGGAGCAATTTGGAGGACTGAGTGATGTTTTTCCCAAGGGGTTGTACATGATTTCATCATTTATGCTCACATCTGCATTGAGACTTTGTTTGAAAACTGTTGAAAGATATTTTAAATGATTTTATTGGAACTTGATTTAAACGAGCTGATTTGAATTAAACTCTGGTTTTAAAGCATGTCGTATTTAACTGAATTTTGTGATATGGACTATACTTGCATTTTTGCTCGTCACTACCTCTCAGTCTTTATTTACTGTTGTTACTTACTGAGTTGGCGTACTCACGTTATTCCCTGCACCTTGTCTGCAAATCCCGGCATTTCTGGACACGGTAGCGGTTGTTGATTATTCCAGTTGCGATTCATCGGAGATGCAAGGTAGCTGCTGGCGATCGCAGCCCTGCTTTTCTTCCTCCTTATCCTCCCTTAGTTGTATTTGGTTATTTCCAGACTATGTTAGTATTGATATGTAGTAGTTGCTCATGACTAGTGACACCCGATGTCGGGCTTTCTTTTCCGCACTTTTGAGATGAACTCCCTTATGCAGGTTTTATTATGAACAGCTTGAATGTTTTTTAAATGAATTATCGATGTGTTTTTGGTAATGTGTCGTCTTGCCTAGTACCACGATAGGCGCCATCACGACAGGTTAGTTTTGGGTCGTGAAAAGTTGGTATCATAGCCTAGGTTACATAGGTCTCACGGGTCATGAGCAGGTTTAGTAGAGTCTTGCGGATCGGTACGGAGACGTCCGTACTTATCTTCGAGAGGCTGCAAAACCCTTAGGAAAAATCTCACATTCTTGAATTCTTGTCGTGCGAAGCCAATGATTCTGGTAACTAAAATTCTATTTTTTCATTCTCTCATAGATGGTGAGGACTCGCATTACCAGTCAGGAGGACCAACAACCAGTACCACCATCCAGGGCCGCGAGAGGCCGAGTCCGCGGTCGAGGACCATGTAGGGGTAGAGGTGCAGCCCGCACAGCAGCCAGGGGCAGTACCTGTAGACCCTCCAATTGCTCAGGACTAGGACCAGGTCCTAGTCGTAGATGTCCCAACAGGACCAGCTCAGGCACCACTTGTGCCTATTGTTATTCCTAGCCTTCAGGAGGCCCTAGCTCAGATCTTGTCAGTATGCACTGGTCTTGCTCAGGCGGTATTTATTTCTACGACCACAGCTACTTCTTAGGATGGGGAAGGCACTCAGACTCCTGCCGCCCGCACACCGAAGCAGGTTGTTCAGGGACTCCAGACACCGGGGGCACCTCCAGCCCAGCCAGTTACAGCTGATTAGTACTATGTAGTTCTTGTTATACCTGAGGATGAGCATCATAGATTGGAAAGGTTTAGGAGACTCCAGCCTCCATCTTTCAGTGGTGTAAGGGGTGAGGATGCATAGGGTTTCTTGGATAAGTGTCAGAGGATGCTCCGTACATTAGGTAATCTGGAGACCAATAGGGTATCATTCACTACCTTCCAATTCTCTGGGGATGCATTCAGTTGGTGGGAGGATTACGATAGGCATAGGCCGGTCAGCGCAACACCCCTTACTTGGCAGCAGTTCTCCGTTATCTTTCTGGAGAAGTTTGTACCTCAGTCTCGCAGAGAGGAGCTGCGTAAACAATTTGAGCAGCTCCGTCGGGGTGATATGTCAGTGACTCAGTATGAGCTGCAATTCTCATAGTTATCCCATCATTCTATCTAGTTGGTTCCCACAGACCGAGAGAGGATCAGGAGGTTTATAGATGGCCACACTTTTCAGCTTCGATTGCTTATGACCTGAGAGAGTGTCTGGTTTGATGAGGTTGTCGACATTGCTCGACAGATTGAGATGGTTCGCGGTCAGGAGAGGGTTGAGAGGGAGGCGAAGAGGCCTCGTGGATAGGGTGGATTCAGTGGTGCTCCTCATGGGGGTCAGTTCCAGCATGACAGAGGTCGTCCATTCAGGCATGCTCAATCAGCTCGCCCAGTTCATCATGGTGCATCATCGGTCCATAGTTCCCACAGTTCTCATCAGGGCCACTCATCACTCAGTGCCCTCCCATTCCAAATTTTGTCTCGTGCTCCATTAGTTCAGGGCTCTTCCATGCCAGGTTCTTCTACCAGTTATCCTAGTGCTAGGGGTTCCCTTCAGTCCCCATCCCCCACAGTAGGGAGTTGTTTTGAGTGTGGGGAGTTTGGGCATATGTGGAGGCAGTGTCCTCGTCGTTGTAAGGATCCATCTCAGCAGAGGATTCATCCTTCGACTTCAGCTAGAGGGGGAGGTCGATCGGGTGGTGGTCAGGCCCGTTTCTATGCACTCCCAGCCAGACCAGACACTATTGCTTCAGATGTTGTAATTACAAGTATTGTATCAATCTGTCACAGAGATGCCTCCGTATTATTTGACCCTGGTTCCACGTATTCATATGTTTCCTAATATTTTTCTCATTTTCTAGATATGTCCCGTGAGTCTTTAGTTTCATCTGTTCATGTATCTACTCCTGTGGGCGATAATATTGTTGTGCACCGTGTATATCAGTCATGTGTGGTGACTATTGGAGGTCTGGAGACCTAAGTGGGCCTCTTGCTGCTCAGTGTGGTTGACTTTGATATGATATTGGGTATGGATTGGTTATCTCCATGCCATGTTGTTCTAGATTGTCACGCTAAGACCGTGATGTTAGAGATGCCGGGGATTTCTGAGGGTTGAGTAGAGCGGTTCTATAGATTATGTAACAAGTAGAGTGATTTCATATTTAAAGGCTCGGCGTGTAGTTGAGAAGGGTTGCCTATCTTATTTGGATTTTGTGAGAGATGTTAGTGCAGATACTCTTACCATTGATTATGTTCCTATAGTACGTGATTTTCAGATGTGTTTCCTGCAGACCTATCGGGCCGCCTAACAGGGATATTGACTTTGATATTGATTTGGTGTCGGGCACTCAGCCCATTTCAATTCCACCGTATCGTATGGCACTGGCGGAGTTGAAGCAGTTGAAAGAGTAGTTTCAGGAACTCCTTGATAAGGGGTTTATTTGGCCTAGTGTGTCACCTTGGGGTGCACCGTTTCTATTTTGTAAAGAAGAAAGATGGTTCCATGAGGACGTGCATTGATTACAGGCAGTTGAACAAAGTAACAGTCAAGAACAAGTATCATTTGCCTCGTATTGATGATTTATTTGACCAGCTTCAGGAAGCAAGGGCGTTCTCCAAGATTTATTTGAGGTCCGGTTATCACCAGCTGAAGATTCAGGATTCGGTTATTCTTAAGACAACTTTTAGGACCCGTTATGGCTATTATGAGTTCTTGGTGATGTCTTTTGGGATGACCAATGCCCCCGCAGCGTTCATGAATTTGTTGAACAGTGTATTCCAACCCTATTTGGACTCATTCGTTATTGTGCTCGTTGATGACATCCTGGTGTACTCTCATATCCAGGAGGAGCATGCTCAGCATTTGAGGATTATATTGCAGAGAATGAGGGAGGAGAAGCTTTATGAAAAGTTCTCCAAGTGTGAGTTTTGGCTCGGTTCAGTGGCATTCTTGGGACACGTGGTGTTCAATGAGGGTATTCAGGTGGATCCGAAAAATATAGAGGCGGTGTAGAGTTTGCCTAGACTATCCTCAGCCACGGAGATTAAGAGCTTTCTTGATTTGGCGGGTTATTACTGTCGCTTTGTGGAGGTATTTTCATCTATTGCATCGCCCTTGACCAAATTGACCCAAAAGGGTTCTCCATTCAGGTGGTCGGATGAGTGTGAGGAGAGCTTTCAGAAGCTCAAGACTTCCTTGACCACAGCTCTAGTGTTAGTTCTGCCATCAGCTTCAGGTTCTTACACCGTGTATTGTGATGCCTCGAGGATAGACATTGGATGTGTTCTGATGCAGGAGGGTAGGGTGATTGCCTATGCCTCGCGCCAATTGAAGACCTATGAGAAGAATTATCTTGTCCATGATCTTGAGTTAGCAGCCATCATTCACCCCTTGAAGATTTGGCGTCATTATTTGTATAGGGTTCATTCTGACATCTATACTGATCACCGGAGTCTGCAACATCTGTTTAAGCAGAAGGACCTTAATTTGCATCCGCGGAGATGGTTGGAGCTTCTCAAGGACTATGATATCACTATTTTGTACCATCCGGGGAAGGCCAATGTGCTGGCCGATGCTTTGAGTCGTGGGCGGAGAGTTTGGGAAGCTTAGAATATCTTCTGGCAGCAGAGAGACCCTTGGCATTAGATGTTCAGGTCCTAGCAGGCCAGCTTGTGAGATTGGATATTTCGGAGACAAGTCGGGTATTAGATTGCATGGTCTCCAGGTCTTCTCTTTATGACCATATCAGGGAGCGTCAGTATGATGACCCCTACTTGCTCATTCTTCAGAATAGGGTCCGGCGAGGTGATGCTAGGGATGTGACTATTGGTGATAACGGCATGTTGAGGATGCAGGGCCGAATATGTGTGCCTAATGTAGATGAGCTTCGGGAGTTGATTCTTGAGGAGGCCCACAGCTCGCGGTACTCCATCCATCTGGGTGCCACGAAGATGTACCAGGATTTGAGACAGCACTATTGGTGGAGGCGGATGAAGACGGATATAGTTGGGTTTGTAGCTCTGTGTCTCAACTGCCAGTAAGTTAAGTATGAGCATCAGAGACCGGGTGGCTTGCTTCAGAGATTAGAGATCCCGGAGTGGAAGTGGGAGCGGATCACCATGGACTTTGTAGTTGGGCTCCCACGGACTTCGAGGAAGTTCGATGCTATTTGGGTTATTGTGGATCAGCTGACCAAGTCCGGGCACTTCATTCCAGTTGGTACTACTTACACTTCAGAGCGGTTGGCTGAGATTTATATTTGAGAGATTGTTCGCTTGCATGGTGTCCCAGTTTCCATCATTTCAGATAGAGGTACTCAGTTTACATCGTAGTTTTGGAGGGTCGTGCAGCGAGAGTTAGGTACTCAATTTGAGTTAAGCACAATTTTTCACCCTCAGACGGACGGACAGTTCAAGCGCACTATTCAGATATTGGAGGACATGTTGCGCGCTTGTGTCATTGACTTTGGGGTTCATGGGACCAGTTTCTGCCGCTCGTGGAGTTTGCATATAACAACAATTATCAGTCGAGTATTCAGATGGATCCGTACAAGGCTTTATATGGGAGGAGGTGTAGATCTCCAGTAGGATGGTTTGAGCCAAGTGAGGCTAGGCTCTTGGGTACAAACTTGGTTCAGGATGCACTAGATAAGGTGAAATTGATTCAGGTGCGGCTTCGCACAGCGCAGTTTAGGCAGAAGAGTTATGCGGATAGGAAGGTCTATGATGTGTTTTTTATGGTTCGGGAGAAGTTTTTGCTGGAGATATCACCCATGAAGGGTGTTATGAGGTTTGGGAAGAGGTGAAAGTTGAGCCCCCGGTTCATTGGGCCTTTTGAGATGCTTCAGAGGATAGGAGAGGTGGCTTATAAGCTTGACTTGCCACCCAGCTTGTGGAGTGTGCACCCAGTGTTTCATGTTTCCATGCTCCAGAAGTATATTGGAGATCTGTCCCATGTTTTGGACTTCAGCACGGTTCAGTTGGAGGGTGATATGACTTATGATGTGGAGCTGGTGGCGGATCGACAGGTTCGAATGTTGAGGTCAAAGGACATTGCTTCAGTGAAGGTGCAGTGGAGAGGTCATCCTGTGGAGGAGGCCACTTGGGATACCGAGTGGGAGATGCGGAGTATACATCCAACCCTATTTGACGCTCCAGGTATGTTTCTAGATCCGTTCGAGGACGAACGTTTGTTTGAGAGGGGGGAGGATGTAATGATCCGGCCGGTCGTTTCGAGAGTTATAGCCCTGTTTCCCCTATTTCTGCTTCTTTTTATGCAATTCAGCTACATTGTGTTATATCGGGTTATTTGGTTCAGGACCGGAGTGGTTTCGGAGTGAATTGAGACACTATAGCCCTGTTTCCCCTATTTCTGCTCCTTTTTATGCAATTCAGCTACATTGTGTTATATCGGGTTATTTGGTTCAGGACCGGAGTGGTTTCGGAGTGAATTGAGACACTTAGTCTCTTTGGGATAAGCTTAAGTTGGAAAATTCAACCGGATGTTGACTTATGTGTAAACTTTCTCGAATTTAATTTTGATGATTTAGTTATCTTCGATAGGTGATTTTGACTTAGGAGCACATCCGAAATGTAATTTGGAGGTCCGTAGTAGAATTAGTCTTGAATTGGCGAAAGTGGGAAATTTGACGATTTTGGTCGGCAGTGAAAAATTTGATATCGGGTTCGGAATGGAATTCCGGAAGTTGGAGTAGGTTTTTAGTTTCATTTTTGACGTGTATGTAAAGTTTGAGGTCATTCGGACGTGGTTTGGTAGGTTTCAGCGTTGTTTGCGGAATTGGAATTTTAGAAGTTCTTAGACTTGAATCCAAGGGTAATTTGGTGTTTTGATATTGTTTTAAGTGATTCAAAGGTTCGGCTAAGTTCGTTTGTTGATATATGACTTGTTGGTATATTTGATTGGGGTCTCGAGGGCCTCGGGTGTGTTTCGGGTTGTTAATGGATCAAGTTTGAAGTTGGGAGAATTGCTGAAGTTGGTTGTTCCTGGTGTAATCGCACCTGCAATGGTATGGACGCAGGTGCGACACTGCAGGTGTGGGGGTAAGGTGCAGGTGCGAGATTATGTTGGACTGGAGAGAACCGCAGGTGCGAATGGGTGTGCACACCTGCGAGCCCGCAGATGCAGATAGGTGCCCGCAGAAGCGGAAATGAGGAGGTCAGACAGTGGCCGCAGGTACGAGTTCTTTTCTGCACCTATGAGGTCGCAAATGCGGATGTGGAGCGCAGGTGTGAAGTTGGAGGTTTTAGTGACTTTCTGCAGGTGCGGAGGATTTTGCACAACTGCAAAACCGCAGGTGCGATTTTTGGTTCGTGGGTGCGAAACACCTAGGCAGAACCTATAAATAGAACACTTCGCGAATTTTGTTCATTTTCCACCCTTTTCAGTCGGTTCTTGGAGCTTTTTGGGGTGATTTTGAAGGGGTTCAAGGGTTTATCAGTGAGGTAAGTTTCTTGAGCTCTAATACTCCTATCTATGGCGTTTTCTCATTGTTTTATTATCTAATTAGTGGAATTTAGAAGTGAAAATGAGGGGTTAGGGCATGGGATTTTAGAGAGTTTAATTTGAGGATTTGAGTGACCAAATGATGTCGGATTTTGATAAATTTCATATAGTTAGACTCCTGAGTGAATGGGCTTTTAATTTTTATAACTTTGTCGGATTTCGAGATGTGGGCCCAAGGCCGGGTTTGAGCCGATTTCGGGTTTGGGGTCTAAATTGGTAGTTTTCTTGTGTATTTTATTCCTTTAGCATATATTGATGGTATTTGTTACACCCTGCAATATTACGTCGATATTACTTCCTGTAGTATTATATTACGATAATGTTATGCTCTGCAGTAATATGTTACGATGATGTCACCCTCTATAGTAATACATTACGGTGAACTTACGCTTCGCAGTAATAAGTTACGGCAGTGTTGCACCCTGCAGTATTGTACGTTGAATTTGTCGTAAGGTAATTGACATCAGTCCAAGGAAAAGTTTATTTGGGGATTATAAGGATCATAAGTGATGAGTAAATTCGAGAAGGTAAGAGGGTAAGTAAAATTGAAGAAAATGAATTTTGTCAAACTTTGGCATTTTGGGACAAAATACGGCCTGAGCTAAAATACCTAGTATTTATGGACTAGTGTCATACAAGGTACTACATCGCCATGATAGTAAGGTGTATAAAGTATATTAAAAGTGAGTAGTATTTTAATTAATTTGAAATAATTTTTAATTTTGTGAATAATTAACTAATGGTGGGTATAATTATGATTAATTGGATAAGGACCATGTTGGGGCTACCACTTGGCATTAAGCTATGTCAAAGTGGCACCCATATAATGATGAGTCATAAAGTCACATTAGAGCTTTCCTACACGTAAAGTGTCTTTGGATAAAGACTTTAATTTGGATTCTTTAGTAATAACATGATGTATGGATTTCACAATTAAGATATGGAAACTAATGTATGGAATTCACCTGAATTCTATAGAAAGATTAGACAGAAAAGTACTTTTCTTCGGCAATTCTTTAACGATACAAGGAACAATTACTGTCCAGTAAGGAAACATTACTGTCCAGTAAGGAAACCGTACAATGGTTGTTCAAATTCACCAAAATGTGATGTTCTACATCTACCAAGTAGCAATCTTCAACAAGGAATTCATCCGAAGTTATACGGATTTGTTTTCTACTTCGATCCTTCGTTACGTGTTTCGTCGCAAAAGACGTTTGTTAGAGGGATTTTCAAGAGAATCGGCTCAGGTATGTTAAGGTTATCCCTTCTTTCTTTTGGAATGGTCCAAATTATGCTGAAGAAACGAGCAAATACACAGTTTCTATAAAATACTCTATTCATAGAAATAGTAGGGGTGTCTATATTCTTGATTCCCCATGAGAATTATTATTATTTTCTGTTCATGGGTCTCAGAATAATACGCAGTTGGAAAATTTTATCCGGAAGGAATATTGAGATTATTACGTACTTTTCATGCATTTCATACATGTGCATTGACCCATGACCAGATGGCGTTATTTACGCGTATATATGTAAATATATGTATATGGGATATGGGAAAAGGTTACGGCGTTATATACGCACCACCACCTGATCAGCTGGTATATGATGATGATGTTGCCCACAGTCACTGAAATATGATTCAAACGGCGTTATATACGTGTATATATGTATGTATATTCAAACGGCGTTATATATGTGTACAAATGTATGTATATATATGTATATGGGATATGGGAAAGGTTATGGCGTTATATACGCACCACCACCTGATCAGCTGGTATACGATGATGATTTTGCCCACAGTGGCCGATATGATATGATGGGATGCCCTCAGAGGCTGATGATGTTATGAAACATATACCTATGCACGACATGACATTCATACGCATATGCATGATGCTAAAAGTGATTTATTATTTTCAGAGTTATCCAGACATACAGGTTGAGTCAATTACTCTATATCTCTTTCATGTCTCTTATGTATTTATTTTTTTGCCTTACATACTCGGTACATTATTCGTACTGACATCCCTTTTGCCAGGGGACGCTGCATTTCATGCCCGCAGGTCCTGATAGACAGGTCGAGAGCCCTCCAAGTAGGCTATCAGCTCAGCGGAAGATGTTGGTGCACTCCATTTGCTTCGGAGTTACTTGTTTGGTTAATATGATTTAGACGTGTATTGTTTGGTATGACGGGACTCTATCACGACCTTTATGACATTTATGTACTCTTAGAGGCTTGTAGACATATGTCGTATACGTAGAAGATTGTACGGCCTTGTCGGCCTATGTTTTGAGTTTATAAATGATTATGTTGGCCTATTAGGCCTGTATGTCACGTGTATATGATGATGTAATAAGAAAGATACGTTACGTTGGTACTCGGTCGAGTAAGGTACCGGGTGCCCATCGCGGCCCATCGATTTGGGTCGTGACAAAAGTGGTATCGGAGCAGTTCTGTCCTAGGAAGTCTACAAGTCGTGTCTCGTAGAGTCTTGTTTATGGGTGTGTCGTGCACCACACTTATAAGCAAGAGGCTACAGGGCATTTAGGATTGCCACTCTTTCTTCTTACTCTAGATCGTGTGGTAGAGCTCACTTATAAGCATTCAAATTCTGAAATTCTATTTTTGTTCGTAATAAGACGATGCCTACGTTCAGAAAGATGATCGATAAGCGATATAGCTATGGAAGTGTTGAATTAGAGGAACTCGACTTTGCATCATGCTTATGATGGATAAATATGAGGTATTCAGCAGATCATGTGTATACTAAGACGTGTAAGCCTCTTGATAAGGAACCTTAAGGTAAGAATATTTATCCATCTTTATGGTGAAAGACAATGAGAGATTCGGAATATAAATACAAGTTTCAAGAAGTAAAAGAAGTAAGGTGAAGAAAGGTACGAGGAACCCAGTTAATGATGATTATCAGTATTACAGTTCCAGAAGAAAATATAAGCATTGTGAGTTACCCTCAACAGTAACAAAGGTATGTAAAATTGTCCACACTCATCTCAGTTATACCCTATTGGGAGCTAACAAACATAGTTTAAGAGAAGGACGAGTTATCAGGATTTGGCTGGGGATATAGTAACCCAAAATAGTGGATGGATTGGCAGAGTTAGTTGACATTTCCGAAGGGTATTACAAATGTGCCAATAGATCTTCTTGTGAGACACCCAGATG
>ML302827.1:44646-65210 GCA_005239505.1 Nicotiana paniculata | reverse complement strand
AAATCAATTGATTTATTGGGATTTTTATAGGACGATACGGCGAGTAAAAATTACATGCTCACACGGTCAAGAGATACTATGCTTGACACGCTTCTGTGGGGGCATTTTTGTACTTATCATTCTCAGGTTGGGATGATGAAAAGCTATCATTCTCGCTACCCAAATACTGGTCAACCCTAGTTAGCCTTTAAAGCCTTGTTTATATTATTTCTTTGTTTTCCCCTCTTTTGGAACCAATGAACTTAATAAAAAAAAAAGTAAAAAAATAAAATAAAAATAAAAGCAAAAAAAAGAAAAGAAAAATAAGCAAAAAAAGAAATTCATCAAAACGAGTTCATGTTAATTGAACTACGTCTGACCTGATTCCGAAAAGATACATAGGCAGCCTCACTCTTGGGTTCGGTCACACTAAAATAAAAATCCACATTTCCCAGTATTCAAAGAAACTGGGGCATGATTTTATTTTATTTTCGACGGTTTTTTCCGTCAAAATGGTTCCAAAAGTTGTAATTCGGTTCAATAGTTCTTTTTTACCTTTCCATTTTAAGACATTCTGATCAACTTTCGAGAATGCTAAGTTGGTATATTACGTTGATGCCTCGGCCATTGTAAAGAGAGAGAAATAAAATGAGAGAGTCTTATTGGTGAAAACCCTCACGGGCATCATAAGGCGATAGTGAGTTGGGAGAAAGACAAATGAGAGAGTCTTATTGGTGAAAACCCTCACGGGCACTATAAGGCGATAGTGAGTTGAGAGAAAGGCAAATGAGAGAGGTCAATTGGTGAAAACCCACAAAGGGCATCATTGATCGATTAAGGTCTTCATATATCATGGCACAAGCATGGTTAAGACAAAGAACTCAGTTTCAAAGTGAAGTTTACAGCAGATTTTGAGATTTAGACGGTTCAAACGGATCAGGCATCCAGTCCAAAGTACATGTCATGTTAATTGAAGTCAGCATATTCCTACAGATAAGTCCTTTTCATTTTTATTTTTCTTTTCAGAAAGGTATACTTCTTGATTAAGTTGTAATACCTATTTGTTCACCTTCTTATTTTCTTTCGTACTATTCTTTTTGAGTCCCTTTCAGTTTAATTTTGTCAAAGCAAAGCAAAGAAAAGGCCACAAAATTGGTTACAGTTTCCCTGTTCTATGAAGCAAAACTTTCTGGGTATCAACATGCATGGGCAAAGGCATAAATCCATCTTTGATTTTCCTGACGAGAAAAAGGTTTGAAAGAATGGAACAATGTGTCAAGGGTCGACAAAATTTACTCAGTTAAAAGTTGTTCCGGGAGCAAGGTTTTTTGCACCATAAACACAAATGGTGGTAGGCACAAAATAGTCAGGTTTTGATGTTTAGAAAGAAGATCTCTAGAAAATAATGACAGAATCTCCCAGCAATTTGTACGACCATTCGACGGAGGCAATGTTTCTAACAAGTATAATGGATGCAAGGTCAAGTCAACCAAGAAATCAAGGCCACAAACTGGCCACCATTTTAAAACTAACAAATTTTTCTTTGTTCAGAACAGGAACAGAACAATTTTAGGAAACAATTCGTGAAAAGACGAACACCACCAAGTGAAATTCTCAAATCATTAGTTTTCTTCTAATATACAGGTAATTATGTTATTCTTAGTTTCATTATAGGGAATAAATACCCTATTATCAACACAGGGTACTATATCCCCTGGTTGTGTTATTTTCTTCCTACATAGGGTGCTACATTCCCTAGTAGAATCTTAAATAGCCAAAAGCCTCATCTTATTATCAACACAGGGTACTACATTCCCTGGTTGCGTTATTTTCTTCCTACATAGGGTACTACATTCCCTAGTAGAATCTTAAAGAGCCAAAAGCCTCATCTTATTATCAACACAGGGTACTACATCCCCTGGTTGCGTTATTTTCTTCCTACATTGGGTACTACATTCCCTAGTAGAATTTTAGAGAGCCAAAAGCCTCATCCTATTGTCAACACAGGGTACTACATTCCCTGGTTGCGTTATTTTCTTCCTACATAGGGTACTACATTCCCTAGTAGAATCTTAAAGAGCCAAAAGCCTCATCTTATTATCAACACAGGGTACTACATTCCCTGGTTGCGTTATTTTCTTCCTACATAGGGTACTACATTCCCTAGTAGAATCTTAAAGAGCCAAAAGCCTCATCTTATTATCAACACAGGGTACTACATTCCCTGGTTGCGTTATTTTCTTCCTACATAGGGTACTACATTCCCTAGTAGAATCTTAAAGAGCCAAAAGCCTCATCTTATTATCAACACAGGGTACTACATTCCCTGGTTGCGTTATTTTCTTCCTACATAGGGTACTACATTCCCTAGTAGAATCGTAGAGAGACAAAAGCCTCATCTTATCGTCAACACAGGGTACTACATTTCCTGGTCACATTATTTTCTGCCTACATAGGGTACAACATTCCCTAGTAGCATTTCAGAACGCCACAAGCGTCATTTTGTTGCAAACATAGGGTACGACATTCCCCAGTAGCATCGTAGAGAGCCACGAGCTTCATTTTATTGCAAACACAGGGTACTACATCCTCTGGTTGCATTACTTTCTGCCAACATAGGGTACGACATTCCCTAGTAGCATCTCAGAGAGCCACGAGCCTCATCGCATCGCCAATACAGGGTACTACATCCCCTGGTTTCTTGCATTTTTGTTAACACTGGGTACGACATCCCCTATTATTAAAAAAAAGTGTCTTTTTCAATTCTTTGTTCTGCAAAAGCAAAGATAGTTAATGTGTTTTAATAACAAACAAAAATTTCCTAGTGCAAACTGGGGCAGAAAATTTTTGTTCGTTTTGTTTGTTTGTGATGGCTTGTAGGTTTTTATTGCAAAGAACGGATTTGGATGTGCAAAAAAAAAAAAAAAGATTCCTGCTCTTGCCAGAGAAAATGGAATGTTTGATCTCAATACCAGCCACAATCAGCTGGGACATAATGCATGCGGAGACAGAGAGTCTCAACATCTATCTTCTCATCATCTGATCAAGAAACAAGCATGTGAGAATATTTCATAGTCTGTTGCATCGAGAGCATCGAGTTTCATTCTAAAGTCAATGGGAGAAGCAAGTCAAGAATCAAGACAAGACTCCAGATGGCATTTAGATAGGAATTTTGTAGCTTTTAGATTTCAAGAGTATGTAATTTTCTTTTCATTTTGATGTAATAGTCAGAACCGCGGAACGGAACCTCGGCGAAACTTCACTCGGCTCTCCCACTAAGCATACTCCCTCACTCTGCTTGAACTACACGTGACATGATTCCCTTATAACCCAAGATATGTAGGCTGCCTAAAACCAAGGCTCGGTCACAGCCCCTTCTTTTCTCTTCTTTTCCCTTTTAAATAATAGTGAGGTCAACAATCAGTCACCTTGTTCATTTTTCTTTGCCTGAAAACTCTTCATGTTTCTAAGCAAAGAGGGGCATGTTGTGAACAACTAATTTTTGACCACACCCAAATTATATATTTTTTAAGTGTAAAAATTCATTTAGGTCTAATCTTGATGTTATAAAGTTTTATATTACTCTTAATAGATTTTAGTCGATTTGGTTTTTAAAAAAATTTGTTTCTTTTAATTAAAATTTTAATAAGTAAATTATGGTATCTTTTCTTAGTATTATTTAAAGTTCATGTAAATATTTAGTTTTCCTATATTGTAAGAAATGTTGGTTAATCTTCCTATATTTAGAATTCAATTTATCTTAAAAGACAAAAAAAAGTTAAAAAAGAAGAAGAAGAAGAAGAAGATGGAGTTACGTGAAAAGAGATAAGGTTTGATAACTTTATCTCAACAAAGAAAAAATATATATAAAAATCTAGCTAACAAACCCCAATTCCCCCGTAACTAAACCCATGATTTCCTCCTCTCAACCTCATTCTCCCACTCCAACTCCAACTCTAACTCTTCTGCACGTGATCACATACCACCCACATTCCCTTTATAAAAGGGTTATATATCACAATGAAAGGAGAGGGGAACGCAGCAAAATCAGCCCCTCAAAGCTCACCAAAAATTTCACTTGAAACCTGCCGTAAAACCCCTTAGCCAACACCCAAAAATATCAGTTCCAAATGATGAAACAGACCCCCAAAACATAGCTGGAAATAAGTCCAATACACCCCAAAATTAGATTCTTCCTCAACCAAAAAGAACAACACCCTTCAGCCATGTGAAGCCACCAAACACCACTTCAAATCACCCCAAACCATCCCCTGTTTACTGCTAGAAAACAACATCAAAAGCTGCTGAAAACAACATCAAATCTTGCTGGAAAACGCAGCAAAACCAGCTCAAGAACACCCCAAACGAGCCCCTCTTTTCTGTCCATAAATGACCCCGAAGGCAGGCCTAGAACAGACCCCAAAGACGCTTTAAAAAAGTTTTTTTTTTCATAAAACAGTAGCATTCTTACGTCGGGTTTAGCATTGAGGTCGCATGTGTAGTTTCGTGATCGAGTCGGCAAGGTCAGACGAGAATTTCCGTTCGAGTTTTTTCGGCACGGTCGTGGTCTTTTGGTTGAGTTCAGTTGCCGATTCATCTTAACTAAGTTTTACTTTTAAATTAATATAAAGCTTGGATCCTTAAGGTGCAACCCCTCTCTTTCTTTACTGTTTCTTTTCCTACGGTTAACTTCATGCTTTTAAAACATATGAACGTTGCCATTGTCTTGTTGATTTAAATGTCTTGAGCATGTTGATAACTTTGAATTTTTGATGCCTTAATTAATTGATGTTTCTTTGTTTAATCTTGCGGGGTAATATTTTTGGGGTTGTCAAGTTTGGTGTTTGAAAAAAAAAAAAAGAATTTAGGGTGTGGAGTTGACTTTGAATTATGAGGGAATGGTCTATTATGATCAATTGAGCCATCCTTTTTATTTTTATTTCTTTTGAAAATTGGGCGCATGAGATGTTACAAGAATTGACCATCTTAAGTATATATGAGTTTATATATAAGCTGACCCAAAATGTCAATAAGGCTATAAGCCAATGCATCTTTTTATAAATAATTTACTTTCATTCCTTCCACAATAAATTCCATAGCCTACGACCTCGCAATAATCTCAAAATTAGTTTAGGAAAAATAATCGAGCTCATATGTTCATACCCGAACCTTGGATTGGTATGCTTAAGTAATAAAAGGGTCATGTGCGCATTCCGCATCTCGATGCCTTTAAATTTAAAATAATTATAACCATGTATACATTTCATACCTTGGTTTAAAATTTAATCTGAAAGAAGTACCTTGTGTGTATACTACATCTAGGTAAAAAATAATTAATAAAATACAATAATTAACTAAGTGGTAATAAATAAGTCATAATCAATATAATACAATAATAGCTAAAAAATTATTTAAGCCTTACATTAGTCAATAAAGCGAATGTGCTAGAACCACGGGACGCGAGGGGTGCCTTACACCTTCCCCTCGGTCAACAGAATTCCTTACTCAGTCTTCTGTTTCATAGACCATAAAAAAAGAGTTAAATCATCCTTTTGACAAGGGATTCAATAAAAGGTGACTTGGAACACCAAAACTCAATTCCAAGTAGCGATTCTAAATAATAAATTATCCATTTTCAAAACATCACTTTAATTGGAAAAACTCTTGTAACTCAACCACGTAAAAGGGTTGTGTGGACATAAAAGAGGTGTGACAAGGAGCTCGGGAGAGAGGCGATTTTCGAAGGATTTCAAGGAGCAACATTGGGGTAAGTGATTATAACCTATAATGGTATAAATTTCATGAATCTATGGCCTTATTCATCATCTAATTGGGAATTTGAACTAGGAATTTGAGAATATAGGGCTTGAAAATTGGAGAGTTTGATTTAGAAATTTGAGGGACCAAATGAGGTCGGATTTTGATAAATTTGGTATGGTTAGACTCGTGAGTGTATGAGCTTTCTAGTTTTGTAATTTTTGTCAAATTTCAAGACATGGGCCCGGGAGCCAGGTTTGAGCCGATTTCAGGATTTTGGTCTAATTTGATAGTTTTTCTTGTGGAATTCATTCCATTGGCGTTTATTGATGGTATTGTTCTGGTTGTGAATAGATTTAGAGCTTTTGAAGGCCGAGTTGAGGGGTGAGAGCACGCCGGTGTAATATTTCTACGTTTTAAGGTAAGTAACTCTTCTAAACTTAGTGTTGAGGGTATGAAACCCCGAGTTAGGTATTATGTGATTGGTATTGAGGTGACGCACATGCTAGGTGATGGGCGTGTGGGCATGCACCCTGTGAAATAGGACCCTATGATTCCCATGGCCCAGTATAGCGGCCCTATTTTGTCGATATATGTGTTTTTACCATGTGATAAAGTAATTGAGCTGTCAATCATGCTAGATATCATGTTTAGACTTTTTACTGATACTGTTGAGACCCATAGTGGTAGTTTCTTGCTGTTATTTCACAAACTTGATTGATATCTTGTACTCAGTGATGTTCATGCATTCATATCATATCTCAGTCTCAACTGTTAATTGTTGATGCATCATATTCTTGTTGTCGGGCTAGTTTCATGACAGTGTGAGCCCGCGAGTGAGACTGGAGAGATTGATGACTGAGTATGACATTGGTCCTGGTTGTGAGGTATTGATATTATAGCACGCGAGTTGTCCGTGCGGATCTAGATATTGATATTATGGCACGTGAGTTGTCCATGCAACGCGTGAGTTGTCCGTGCGGATCCAGATATTGATATTATGGCACGTGAGTTGTCCGTGCTTAGAGCTTGGGCTGTAGATCCCCTCCGGAGTCTTAACACCCCCAGTGAGCATAGTCGACTATAAACGTGTGTGGATTGAGATACATGGCATTTGCATGCACACATGACATACAGGCATTTTCATGCACGCATGACATACATGCATAAAGATGCATTTTTTCCTCATGTTATATAGTATCACGTCGTCCATGACTTATTATACACATTGACATGTGGGCTCAGAGAGGTATTTTATACTTTTTATTGAAAAGAAAATGAAACATCTTACTTCGTGCTGAAAAGATTTTGGGAGAAATCGTAGTTTTCAAACTTACCTGTATTTCAACACTTTTGGCAAAAGATTTGAGTTCTCTCTAAGATATTTGAAAAGCATGCCTATTTTCTGGAACTGTGAGCGAGTTGAACATTTTACTTCTGAGATACTCTTTTTATTACTTGTATTACGCTATTGCGAACTGTTGTAGAATACTAGTATTGGAACCGACCTAGTATTAGCTCGTCACTGCTTTTAACCTAAGGTTAGATTTGTTACTTACTCAGTACATGGGGTCGTTGTACTGATACTACACTTCTGTACATTGCGTGCAGATGTAGGTTGTTGTTGTTGTTGCTGTGCTCGATGATTATGGGACTTGAAGATGTACCGGCGTCCCTGTAGTAGCTGCCTCCTTTGTTCGGGGTAGACTTAGATTATAAAACTCTATTTATGTACTTTTCAAACAGACTGCGTATTTATTTTATTGTTTCCTTGTAAACTCTATTCGTAGAAGCTCATGATTTGTACTATCAGTCCTTGGGGAAATGTAATGGATTTAGATCATTTATTTTGTTTAATTGACTTATTAACATTATTGAAACTGGATAGTTATTAGTTGGCTTACCTATAGGGTTGGGTTAGGTGCCATCACGACTAGCAGATTTTGGGTCGTGACAATATTATAACTGAAGGACAAACCTTCGACACTTCCAAATCGGGGACTTGGTATTAGGGAAAGTCACACTGCATATCATGAACCTGAATGACCGAAAACTAGGCCCAAGCTAGGAGGGACCGTACAGAGTCACCGGTATAACCAGAATGTTTATACCAGTGTGAGTCCGAAAATAGCATACAACTGTCAAACAACTGGAGCGTGGCACACTTAAAGCGGTACTACTGCTGAGGTATGAAAACATAAATTCCTTTAAGGTTTATTACGTTTTGAACTAACTCATGCAGGTACTCAATCGAAGCCAAGTCCAAGGATTAGGTTTGAAAGCACGTGTTGTGCTCTTTTTCCCTTCAACGGGTTTTTTCCCGAAGTGGGTTTTACGACAAAGTTTTTAACGAGGCAACAGTAAGACTGCTACCTAGTTTTGAAGACCAGACTAAGACCAAGGACTGCGGATCACCCGTATTGGATCAATAGTATTTGAGCCCTCAAAATTCAGACTCGAGTACTAGGGGACTATCACACCCTGAGTCAAGGATCGAAGAGCTAAGTTCAAAAATTTAGAAGGCAATCCTATTTGACATCGAAAGCCAAGGCTTGAATATTAGAATTTATTGTAAGGGTCAAACGATCAAACAAACCGTGCCCGTATAGCTCATTATCGCCATCACAGATAGCCTTTGTATCTTCAATTACTTACACTATATTTGAAGTAATAAAAATAAATTTGCCTTCTATATTTCATCGATTCACATTCATACAAGCAAAGTTATCATTACGTCACTTAGACTGAATACTGGGTTCAAAACCTTCTAAGCCCGCGGGCCACCATTAAATGAGAGCATGAGACCTGAAGGAAGTAAGAATCCACGAGACCGTGCCCAGCCATCTAAAGACCACTAAGCCTAAGGTTCACCTTGAGCCGGGGACTAAATCCCGAAGGCACCGAGCCTATGAGGCAGGGCCCAAAAATGAAAGGCCATAGCCAACTTAAGATACGAAGTGTTTAGAGCTTCGATCATAATGTATAAATGACTTAGAGGTGTCTAAGTTCGTGCATAAAAATTAATGCCCTTACACATTTTAAATCCATAAAATATTACTTCTGACCAGATCAAGGCAATCGGTCTCGAATTACAGCCATGAAAAGAGACACCTTCGGCAAAGATTAGTTGTGTACGGATAAATCAATCGAATATTTTAACTAAGACTTTGTTTTATTTTTTATTAGGTCCTCAAAGTAAAAGAAACTCGGATTCATTACTTAACCAGGCCTTATTAGACTTCGGAAGTTGAACAATTTAAGCAGTGTCAAATTTTATGCTAAGGCATCTATGGCATATTAAGTCCGAGACACAAGTTATATATCATAAGCCTTAAACATAAGAAAATGCCGAAAAGTTAAAGGACAAAATATGTAGCCGAAGGGAAATTTCATATATATTTACCAAAAGTTATTACAGAGGGACTATAAAACAGCCCCAAAGTACAAAGAGTACAACTACAAGGAAAGATGAAAATATGCTAAGGCATTTCCTGCCTAGTCTTTATTAACGCCCAGCTCGTCCAAACCATCGGGCTGGTACCATGCTTTGGCCTCTTCTTTGATCCTCTTAGCCTCTTTGATCTCGACCGCTAGGTCAACCCCCCAGGCTTGGATCTCCTCGAGAGTCTCTCTCCGAGACAACAACTTCACGTATTGAGTCTTCATTATTATACGGGCTTCGAATACCTCTACATCATTCTTGTACTGGGCCAGCATGCCTTGGGCTTCCGAGACCTTGTTAGCCACCTCCAATTTTGGCTCCAGCGCAGTATATTCTTGGCGAAGAGCGTCCCATTTTTCAACTAGCAAGTTGTGCCCGGATCTCGTCATTCTGCTGAGACCATTTGTCAGCCTTTTCTCTCATCACTTGGAACTGCAGTTTGATCGATGGTAGGTCCTCTTTGGTGGAATCTTGCTCCGGGGTTAGGAGATCCAGTTTTCCCCTCAACTCATCATCTGAAGCTTTGACCTTGTCCATTTCGGACCTAAGCTGGTCGATCTGGGTTATCTTTTCCTAGACCTGCGAGGTTGCGACGTTAGCATTTGCGTTTAACCTCTCGTTATCGATCTCAAGCACTCTTACCTTTTCAACCAGAAGGGCATGGTCCTGTTTTTCCTTCAAAGCCTCTTTTTGGGCTTTTTCCAGCTCGGCTTGGAGGATGGAGCGGTCAACCATGTCCCTAAAGACTTCATCCTTTTGCTCGCAGAGAGCTTTATACATCTCCTTTTGCCAGACCTTCTCCTTGAGCTCGAACTCGATGTGACTCACCTCCATCTTGGACCAGTGAAATCTTTCATGGTGAAGCATCGAGGCCTGAGACATAAATAAAGGGAAATCACTAAAATTCCGTTAAGGCAAATAGAACTCTTTAAGATAGAAAGAGAGGAAGGTATACCCTATTCAGCGCCCGTTGAGCCTCGTTGAAGAGATTTGGCCCGTCTACCTCGTTCTTCTTCACTTGGTCCTCTTCGGTTACCAAGTAATGGAGATAGCTGGCCATTTCGACTGCCCCAGATAGTATGCTAGTATCCGTCAGTAATATGAACATGACCATCTTCTTCCGGTCAGGGTACGCACTCGGGGCAGAAAACTGTTTCTCGAGCTTTGAGCTCGAACTCAGCTCGCTTGACCCCTGTTGTACGACCCTTTTCAGGATCTTAAGGTGGCCAAAGCTAGAGTAATCCTCTAGCATACCAACTTCCACACCCTCAAAAGCGAGTTAAGGGATTCATCAATGACCCAGGACGCATCAGTTGGTTTTTCCTCAGCAGCTCGAGTCTCATTTAAAGTGGCCTCCAGTCGGGGCGGCGATTCTTGAATATGGATGACGACCTTATCCTCAAGAACAATCTTTCTTTGTACTGGAGGGGCTTCTTGAGAAGCAGTAACCACATGTTCCTCCACAGGCTCCCGAGCTGAGGAGGATTCAGATTACGATCGCCCCGCCACTCTGGGGCTACCAGCTCTTGTGCGGCGTCGATCAGTTCATGAACGTGGAATTCCATGTCATCGTGATCCACGGGGAAGTCTATGAGCTGATAAAGAGCTTTGGAATCTGACCTGGGCACTGGAAGATTTCTAGGTGCTCTTTCTGACCCTGACCACGATCCTTTTGTTCTTCTTTGCCTCGACAGGAGCGTCCGAGGAGTCAGGAGACCTTTTGTTCTTCTTTGTTTTCTCCTACTTCTTCACGGAAACTTTGGCAGTAGGTCGTGGTGAAGCGGAGGGATTTTTAGATGGGGTCGAGGCCATGACCTTGGTGATCTCCCAAATATTAGTAGTCTTAGGCAAACCTATGAAAGTAAAAGACTTAGTCATAACAGTGACACAATAAGAAATGGCCAAGAAAAAAAGGGTAGGAACTCACCATGAGAATGTGATTCCCACTTGCCCTTGGAAAGCCTGCACCACTCACACTTGGGATAGGTGAGTTGTTTGCATATTCCCTCGACCCACTCCTTAAAATGAGAGACTGCATTGGGTACTTGGGCGACAACTATATGTCAAATAAAACAAATAATGATAATGAAGAGTAGATTTAAAAAAGTACTTTGACAACTTCAGAGGAAGTCAACTTACGTTTTGAGTTCCACTTCTCAGGGAATGGCAGAAACTCAGAAGGAATTCTATCCTCGGTCTTTATCTGAATAAACCTTCCTTGCTAGCCTCAGTCCCTGTCCTCGTCTATGAAAGAGAAGGGAGCTTTTTGACGGGCGATCTTGATTAACCCTTTCAAAAGATCCGGGGGCTGTAGACTTGGAGCAGATGATCAATTGTGAACCGAGGCTCCTTCGTGTTGTTAGTAAAAATGACGGTGGACGGTCACCATCCTTTAAAAAGACGGGTGAATTTTCCAGAGGCAGATTTCATACCTCTTACAGAAGTTGAGGATCATTGTATCTACCGAACCAAATGTGAAAGAATACATATAAACGCTTAAGTATCCTTCCACGTGTGTCGTGATATACTCATCGAGACTGGGAATGACTACATCTTTGCCTTTCCATTTGCAGTCCTCCCAGACCACTTTGAGCATTTCCTCGATGATGGAGCAGACATACCTCCATGCTTTCTCGCCTCGGTCTCCTTGTGTGGAGGCTTTTTCGACCTTGAAGTCGTTATCTATGAAACAACCACCGGGAATGAACTCTGAAAGACGAGGACCCAAGGCCACTACCGGAATCGTTGCCTCGGCGCCGGTGGCCGAGGAAGAAGTTGTGGGGGCAGTACTTTGGGTACCGATTTCTAAGTCTTAGTCATCTCAATCTGGAAATATAAAGTTTTGAAAATTTGGTATGAAGGTTTGAAGATAAGATATGAAGATGTGAAGAACATGTTATAAATATTTGAAGGATTGATGAACAGATGAAAAACTCGAGGTAACTCAAGAAGGTTCGAAATCAGAAAGTAAAAGTGAAAAATGGAAACTAGAGCATTTATAGGGAAGGAATAATTAATGCATAACGTTTCACATTTGGCAACTGCGGATGATGATCAATCGACGGTTGACACGTGTCTAAAATCAGAGTGATGTAACTGATGGGGTGTTTCATCTCGTCAACTTGCTTATGGTGTACGAAGGAAAGAACCGAGGTCATTAGTCACTTCTCATCGATCCTATAAATCTACTCTCCGAGAAGTGAGGGGATTATTTGTGTACGGATAAAATCGGGGATAAAGTTACCCCTAATTTCCCGATGAAGAAACGAAGGACAACGTGATTCGACGCTAACTCGGGTAAGGTCGAGGGTACCCGATCGGAGCCAGGGGGTGGACGAATGATACGTCGGGAATCGAGCATGTCCAAACATGTGAAGAATCAAGCTCGAGCGAAACAAACAATCGAGGTTAAAGGGAAGATGGTTAAAGAGGACGAACGAGGAGCCGAAATATCTGCCATTAGTCGAATATTATGGCGCAGATCACGCCCGATATTAATTGCGGATCGTGTTTTCTTGGAGGGAAAAAGGAAGGAAAGGAGTTTTACCTTATTTAGACTTGTATCAGGGTTGAAACTCCCTTACTATATAATGGGGAGAAATTTTTCATTTGTTTGAGTCACTGTTGACACGCATATCAAAGCAATAAAGTTTACTTTTATCTTTTAGCAATTGTTCAAGTATTATTCAGTTGTTCATCCATTCAGTTGCAACCGAGCTCCATCCCGAGGGCTCGATTGGAACCAATATCTAGCATTCAAACCTGACGCCAGGCTTAATTATTTCATCATATTTGGTTTGATCGTTTTGCTTGGTTTTAATTCAATTACTTGTTGTTTCTTTGATCGTTCGTGTTAAAGTAAATTACGCATCCTTTAAACTGTATACAAATTTAATTGTTACTCATTTTAAGGTAAATAATACAACTAATACTAAAAAACTTTTAAAACTATAAAATAACGTGAATCAAGTTATAGTGCCTAAAATATAGGAGTTTGTTACCAACTTATAATAGAACTTCTTAAAGTCACATGTCATTGGAAAAAAATATATTTCTTCGGCTATAACATAACGTAATATTTCAATGTCATTCTAACTTCTTATTTAAAAACATGAAAGAATACCTAAAAGAAACAAAAAAGTCAAAGTAAGTTTAAACGTGTAGAACATATAATTAGCAGCATGTCTTGTTTCGGCTTCAAAATTAGCGGTAGTCTTTAATTAGAATTCTATTTTTCATTTTTTATACCAAAATAGTCTATAAATTTATGTAGGATTAAAAATTGCTGGTAAATTATTATTATTTCCTTTTTTTCCCAAAGACTTGTCCTTTAAATTCAAATATTGACCAATTTTTATACCCTTCAAAATTGTTTTACTTCTTCAAGGAAAAATAGAATATGGGATATAACTAATGATTTGATAGGTATGATGATCTTTTAATATCTCTAATTTATAACTCAGAAACGCTAAATCTCAATTGATGACTACTCATAATAAATCAATAACTTTCAAAAATAAACATACTAAATTACATCTCAAAGTTCTCCGTAACAATTGATTTGGACATATTAAATAATTTTGATATGAGCAAATATACTTGTGTACGTACAGACACATGACGACTCATGTTCTTTTTAAGAGATTGGATTGATAAGAATATGAGTTGAGCAATTTTCTAGCGATAACTTTTTGTAACGATCTGATCGGTCGTTTTACTTTCTAGAACCTCGTTCCTCTAAATAAGACTTCCCATATGTGCTTTTACTGTTTGTGTGACGACCAGGCTGGTCGTCTTGAGCATTATGGCCCCGATCTCCTATTAACTATTTTTCTCGTATCTCTTTCTGTTATTGTGTCCTGCGGGGAGGGTTCGTTTTGGTTTTCGTAGTGAATTGAGACACTTCGTCTCTTATTTGGAAGTTTAAGTGGGAAAAGTTGACCGGATGTCAACTTGTGTGTAAACGACCTCGGATTTCAATTTTTATGATTTTTCTAGCCCCGTCAGGTGATTTTGGACTTAGGAACGCATTCAGAATGTGATTTGGAGGTCCATAATAGAATTAGGCTTGAATTGGCGAACGTAATTTGATATGTTTCGACGCCGTTTGTAGAATTTAAAATTTTCAAAGTTCATTAGGCTTGAATCCGTGTGTAATTCATGTTTTTGATGTTGTTTGAGGTGATTTGAGGGTTAGATAAAGTTCGTATGATATTTTGGTACTTGTTGGTAGGTTTGGTTGAGGTCCGGAGGGCCTCGGGTGTGTTTCAGATGCTTAACGGAGGAAATATTGGACTTAGGAAAATTCTGAAGTTGCTGGTTTCTGGTGTTTTCGCTCCTGCGGTGGGGAGACCGCAGATGAGGAATCACACGTGTGCCGCACAAATATCAGAAGTGGAAATTGGAGGTCTGGCCAGGGATCGCAGGTGCAAGGGTACTTCCGCATCTACGATGCCTGCAGATGCATTTTTGGAACGGCAAAAGCGGTGAATGACCGCAGAAGCGGTCCCAGCCTCTTTAAGTGATTTTTGCACTTGCGATGCTTTTCCCGCATATGCGGTTCTAGGCTCGCAGAAACGAGTTCGCTGGGCAGAAAAGAGAGAGTTTCGAGGGTTTGAATTCATTCTTCATTTTTGGACTTGAGAGCTCGAAAATTGGCGATTCTTTGAAGGATTTTCAGAGGAAACTTGTGGGTAACGATTTTACCTAACTCCTATATGGTCTTGTTCCGCTAATCTATGGTTAATTTCATCATTAAATTAGTGCGTTGGAGTGAAAAATTGGGGAAAATCCTTAGTCCAAATTTTGGGGTTTTGATCGGGATTTTGGTATCGGATTTGAGCAAATTTGGTATGGTTAGACTCGTGAAGGAACGTGTGTTCATAATTTGTGATTTCTACCCGATTCCGAGACGTGGGCCCCAGGAAACTTTTGGGGCGTATTTCTAATTTTTTGCTTTAGCTTTGATTTCAGTGGCTAGATTAGTTTCTAGTAGTTGTATTTATGTTATGCAATTAATTTTGGCTAGATTTGGGCCATTCAGAGTCGTATTTTCGTGGAAAGAGAATCGTATCAGATTGATTTGAACTTGGTTCGAGGTAAGTGGCTTTCCTAACCTTATGTGGGGGAACTCCCATTAGGATTGGTACTGTTGTTGATATATGAGTGCCGCGTACGTGAGGTGGCGAGTATGTACACGGGCTAATTGTTGTAAAAACCCTATTTTCACTAAATAATAACATGTTTTCCCTCTTATTT
Source organism: Nicotiana paniculata (assembly GCA_005239505.1). Classification (NCBI taxonomy): domain Eukaryota; kingdom Viridiplantae; phylum Streptophyta; class Magnoliopsida; order Solanales; family Solanaceae; genus Nicotiana; species Nicotiana paniculata. Next base: position 49,774 of record ML302827.1, on the reverse strand, counting down.
GAACCTTATCAGCATGTGTAGTATCCTTTTAGACTAAGATAGCATGCCTATTTGCCTTAACTATTTACCTGAATTACATGCAACATGTTTAGTGAATTTACCTGTCTTTCCTTAACTTGTACTTAGGTTGAATTGTAAAATATCGTGCCGTAACTATTGAATTCTATTGTTTGGCTGCATATTTACTTTGGGACTACGGAACGGTATTCCGGAAGATCCCCCTATGTTGCATATTTACTTTGGGACTACGGAAGAGTGTTCCGGGAAATCCCCCTATCTTGCATATTTACTTTGGGACTATGGACGGTATTCCGGGAGATCCCCCTGCACATTTACGTTTGGGACTACGAGACAATATATCGGGAGATCCCCTATTGCATTTTTGTGTACTGAGCTGTTGTGTTTTCTATGATTTCTTCCCTGTTCAGTTCCAGTCTTTATTATACTGCGATATTTCATTCTTGTCTTGCTATATTATTTATATACCAGTAGAGCCCTAACCTGACCTCGTCACTACTTGACCGAGGTTAGGCTTGGAACTTACTAGGTATCATTGTGGTGTATTCACGCCCTTTCCTGCACATATTTTTGTGTGTAGACCCAGGTTCATCTTACCAGCCTCATCACTAGTTGCAGTCGCTGCTGCTTATTAGAGACTTCAAGGTACATCTTCCCGCGTCCGCAGATCCTCGGAGTCCCCCTCTATCCCCTTATGTTCATTTTTCCTTCTTTCTGTAGAAATGATGTATAGAACAATTAAGACTTCTTAGTATCTTGTCACTTGCGGTGTTCCGAATTTTGGGAATTGTTTTGTACATTTCAGAAGTGATAATTGTATATTCCGAGTGGCATTCAGTTGCTTATTAGATATTTGTTACTTTTAGTAGTTAATGTCCACACTTTTGTTTCGTATCTGCAAAATGTTAGGCTTACCTAGTCGTAGAGACTAGGTGCCATCACGATAATTCACAGAGGGAGAAATTGGGTCGTGACATTTTATGACTTGCGGGGATGGTTAGTTTGAGAATTTGGAAAGGTTCGGTTTGAAATCAAAAAATTTGGTTCCTTAAGTTGGCCTTAAAAGTCTAAGTTTGACTTTGGTCAATATTTTGAGTAAAGGAGCTCGAAATCAGGATTTGACGGTTCCAATAGGTTCGTATGGTGATTTCGAACTTGGGCGTATGCTCGGATCGGGCTTTGGATGACTCGGGAGCGTTTCAAATCCTAATGGTAAAAGTTTGTTATTTGAAGGTTTTAGAAATTCTTTATATTTGGTTTGGTGCGGGTTTTGGTGATATCAAGGTCCAAATGGAATTTCGAGACCAGAGAATAGTTCTGTAATGTCATATAAGACTTGCACGCAAAATTTGGTGTCAATCCAAGTAGTTTAAGAACGTTTCGGCGCATTCGGAGTGAATTGAAGAACTTGAAGTTCATAAGTTTGATTCAATTAGATTTGGGGTGCGATTCTTAGTTTTAGTGTTGTTTTGGGGCGTTTTGAGAGTTCAAGCGAGTCAGTTTTATGATTTCAAACTTGTTGGTATGTTTGGGCGGAGCCCCGGGGGCCCCGAGTGTCAATCGGATGAGGCTCAAACCAAGTTGGAAATTGAGAGCAATAGTTGAAGCTCTCAGTTGCTGTCATAATCGCACTTGCAGTTGGCTAGCCGCAGGTGCGAGCCACGAGTCGTAGAAGCAAAACAGTGAGGGCAGCCCAGCTATCCGCAGGTGCAGAAGTTTTGGCGCACCTGCACGACCGCAGGTGCGAGGGCATTGGTCGCAGGAGCGGAAGGCATGCAAAATCGACTCCCTTTTGTCTGCAGATGCGAAGCTTGGACAAGTAAGAGAAATGCGCACCTGCGAGGATTTTGCCGCAGGTGCGGGATCACAGATGCGGCCAAGGCGCCGCATGTGCGAAAATTATTGGGCAGAAAGGTTCATTTAATACGGGGCTTATGCCCTTTCTAACACATTTCTCTCATTCGTTGGGCGATTTTTGGAGCTTCTTGAGAGGGATTTTTACCTAGCACTTGGAGGTAAGTGATTTATACCAATTGTGAGTTAAATACATAGATTATGGGTAGATTTTAACATATAAATTAGTGAAAAATAAGGGGTTTAGGAGAAAATTTAGGTTTTGATAAAAATGAGATTTAATCATGAAATTTGTTATATAATCTAATAAAAATCATATATTTGAGTTCATGGGGTTGTGGGTAACAACTTTCTTCGAAAATTTTGGGAATCCGGGCATTTGGGCCTGGGGGTGAATTTTAAGAATCTTACATTTAGGGCTGGGTAACCTCTTTAATAGTTGGAATACGCACTTTTGAGCATGTATTGACTAGTTTATATACTATTTGATTAGTTTTGGATTTATTCGGCACCGACTTGAGGGTGTGAGCGCATTCTTGAACCGGAAAGTAGGCTTTGAGATGATGTAAGCCTTTTTTTCTAATCTTGTAAGAGGGAGTTAACCCCATAGGTGAAGTTAAATCAATATGTACTTCATTTTGTTGGGGTCTACACACGAACGATGTGACGAGAGTCTGCGCGTAGCTACTATTCATGCTTATGTCCGAGTAGATTTAGGCTTACACCATGATTCGTTGATATTGTTGCTTGATTATGTTAACTAATTGTTGGATTAAAGAGGAGGTTGAGGATTTTAATATTTTAAAGTTCAAAGTTGAATTTCTTATTTTTAAAAGGAATTGAAAAATATTATGATAATTTAAGAAAAATCTATGTTCAACCACTTTGCAAGTATATTTCGCGAGCGGGGTAAATTTCCACTATTCTCATGGGAGCGGGTTGTTCGCCTCGGTAGGATTTATTGATATATTATATAGTTCGGGCCGTTCGACACTCGGTAGTGCACGTTATATTTATATGTATATTTGGATCGGGCCGTACGTCCTCGGCATAACTCGTGCATAACGATATTGGAACCTTATATATTTGGTATTGTTTCACGAACTTGAAAGGTGAAAGAATTAGATGAAAGAAATGACTTGGTTCTTACTTGAGTGAAAGGATTGTTTACTTATTTTCTGCTTTGAGTTCTGTTATCATTGTATAATTCATATTTAATTAGAACTTTATATTATTATATTGTCGGTCCCTAGTGAGTGTCGAAGTCAACTCATCATTACTACTTCTTTGAGGTTAGACTAGATACTTACTAGGTACATATTGTTTATGTACGCACATTACACTTCTGCACTTGATGTGCAAGATCTGAAGCAGGTGCATCTGGTTATCAGTCCGGCGCGCACACTTGACTTCTGGTTCGAGACTACATGGTGAGCTGTCAGTCTGAGCCGTTCAGTAGCAACCAGAGTCTTTCTTCTGATTTATATTTCTGTCTATTCCATTTCAGACAGTAGAGCAGAGATCTTTTGTATATTTTATTAGCAGCCCACATACTTATGACACCACGTCTTGGCACACACTAGTAGACTTATGATTTTGGATTTATTTTTATGATTTTGATTTGAACGTAGTTGCTTTTGTTTAATTACTTTACAACGATAAATTTATAAAACTTTTATCAATGAGGAATGTTATTCACTTAGCAAACTTACAAAAAGTGGAAAACCACTAGATTGATCAGTGTTGGCTTGCTTAATAACGGTGTTGTGCGCATCACGACCTATAATGGAATTGGGTTGTGACAACTTTTGTATAATATGATTTCTTCTGTACAACAAAAAAAAAGTGTTTTCAATGTGTGGCTAAGAAATTTAAAAATTTTAAACATAAAAGTGTGTAATAATTAAAATAGAATAACGTCCAACTGAAAAAGTTCCTTGAAAGACAATAATGACTAAATTACTTTTAATCTTTGTTTTCTTCATTATCAATATATCTTTATTTTGAGATGTATATTAGACTTCATACACCATAAGGCTTAATTAAAGTTAATCATGATTTCACATAAAATAGTAACTAACTGTGCATTCTTTAAGTTATTTTATAACTTTAATCACATAATTTTACGAATCCAGAACGTTTAGTATCAATTTGTCCTCCTATACTATGTCAAAACATTATTCATGACTCAGTTTGTATGATATATTTTATATTTTTATTTATTTTATGGAATTAATTTCGTACTATGTACATATTCAACAATATATACAATTAAAGTTTATTATTGTCGGTAACAAACATAAGACTAGTATATACATATTAGCCAATCAATCATATCGCTATTAAGTATTCAAAATTAATGCAAAAAAAAAAAAAAAAATGAGGCAGCCATTAAGGGGTTTTAAAAGAGAACACTAAGATTGAACGTATATTGCACATATACAAGTAGGATTAAATTATTTGGTCTACGATATAGAATTAAAAAGCTTATTATTGGACTATCATGAATCAACGTATTACTACTAAATAAAACTCCAAGTGATTATAAGAAGTAAAAAAAAAACATTAATTTAGCGAGTAAATTGAACACGCAAAGAGACGCGATCAAGAATAATTCTTCCCACCAACAACGGTTATGGTGGAATGATAAGTATTCCTTCATCCTTAACCAGAGATCTCGGGTTCGAGTTCCTAGGTATGTAGTCACCTTTGTTAGGGGTACTTTACCCTCCAACGTGGGACTTCTCGGCGCGAAGTCGAATTTAATCGGGCCCAATATGAGTACCGAACACCGAGTGAAAAACCCAAAAAAAAAAAAAAAAAGTTCCCTAATTTGTTGTCATGGAAGCTACCTTTGTCTCCTCAAAAAATTATAAATGGAATGGTACGGCGCCGTATTTTGCCGTACCTTGGTTGACTTCAAATCTTAAAATATTTCTTATCAAATAACTATCTTCTGATGCTTTATTTTATTCCTCAAAAATACGCCAAAACTTCTCTAATTCGTGTCCGAATGACGTCAAACTATCGTATTTGGTTATATGTCCATTTCAATAAAATTAAAAATTTGAACCTAATCTTGATTCCTTTGATCTTAGAGGTTGCTTTATCTCTAGCTATCTCGTTTGCTTTATAAAAGTCAAAAGTCATTCGTTATTGTATATGGTTAGGGTCAATTCTTAGTACTATAAATTAGTAGAATTAGCTAGCTTCTATACCTCTCTCTCTCTCTCTCTCTCTCTCTCTCTCTCTCTCT
>ML302827.1:0-44636 GCA_005239505.1 Nicotiana paniculata | reverse complement strand
CTAATCTCTACTCTCTCTCTCTCTCTCTCTCTCTCTCTCTCTCTCTCTCTCTTCTTTTAGAGGTAGTTGATAAGAAGATATAAAGGAAATGGTGATGATGGGGTTGGAGAGGTTAATGATAAACTTGAAGATGAAACTGAAAATATCACAGAAAATGATGAAAGAACCTTACCAAAAGATAGAGAAGAGTGAGAGTATGAGAGTAGAGATTAGGAGCAGGAAAGCTCGTAGGCTTGTTGAACGAACTCTTAAAATTGCAGACTCCCCCAAATCCAGAAGCTATCCTTTCTAGTATTATATACAACGAGTGCTAGCCCCATATTTTGTCGTATCGTGGGCTCGTTGGGAAAACCTAATGTACAAGTTAGGGAGGAATTATAGATTATACTGAAGGGGAGTCTTTGAGTATCAGTAAAGTTATTTTTGTGTGATTTATAGGTCACATGTTCCAGTCATGGCATACCCTATGTGTGATCCTTTCCCGAATTCTATATGAACGCGGATACTTTGTGCATTGGATGTCTTATTGTTTATGGGATGAACAAATTTTTATGCCGTGAATAATAATGTTGATTATATTATTGTGCATGATTGCCTAGTTTATGAACCCTCTTCATACCTTGTGCGAATATTGGTAATCCAGAAAACAAAACCTTAATATAATGTATTAATTAAGTTATGCGTCGAGTATTTTTATTCTCGACCAACCAAACATGTACTATACATTGTATACCTTATTCAGATTTTTATGATGCGATTGTTTTTGTTAATACAGTAAGCCAAGCGGCCCCTCTAGGGTAGTCCTTGTTTCTAAGAGTGAAAATGATTTGGCTGCTTTAATTAAAATTAAGGTTAAGGGAAATACACACAGGAAGTAATTCACGCATGACATAGTTGGAAATTACGTAATTCCAACTTTAGAATACTCTTTATTTTATTTAATATAAAAGGAAATTTGTACAGAGGTGAAGTATCACGATCCAAAATCTACTATAGATCGTGATCGCGTCCAACGTCACCGTTAGGCAAGCCAACGGTGAACTACAAACTTAATTATTCATTTTATTATTTTTAAAATCATGAATCATATTAGATAAGAGAGATCGATGCATCAAAACTCGTACATATGTATGATTTAAATAAAATATAAAGTATAAGTGTCTCAATGGTAAGCAAAATCATAAACATATTCTAGAACACCCCAAAATCTGGTGTTACAAGTGCATGAGCATCTACTAGGAAGTAGAATAACAAAATATCATATGTCTGGAATACAAGGTAGACATGATAAAGTAAATAATTGTGATGGAAACTCTCAGTGTGCTATGAATCGTGGCGTGGAATACAGCTCACCAAAAAGTCCCCTTAGTAGTTGCACCTCTGCGCCCAAGCGACCACCAAATGAACCTGTCAAATCCTGCACATTTGGTGCAGAAGTGCAGCGTGAGTACGTAAATCAGCGTGTATCCACTATGTATCTAGCCTAATCCCGAAGAGGTAGTGACTAGGGGTCGACATTGAACCTTACTAGTGGTCCAACAAATCAATTATAATAAAATAGGAAAATATGAAACATGGTATGTAACAATGAGTACATGTAACGACAAATAATACGGTCTACAACTGAACAGTGAACACAAAGTCCCCAAACACTGGATACCTCTCAAATGGAGTACGTAATGGTCAACACCAAATCAATAGTCACATCTCAGGTTTGAAAAATTCATGAATACACGGACTTCTTATCAAGTATTTCGCACGATTCTGCCTCGGCGAGCGGCCCGTTCCCATAAGAGTGGTTTATAGAAATACCGAGGCGGACAACCCGATCCGACAAGAATATGATACATGATACTCCCGAGGCGAACGACCCGATCCCATAAGAGTGTAGTATTGTCGAGGCGAATGACTCGATCCCATAAGAGTGTGGTACTGACGAGGCGAACGACCCGATCCCATAAGAATATGATACTGTCGAGGCGAACCGTCCGATCCCATAAGAGTGTGGTATTGCCGAGCCGAACGGCCCAATCCTATAAAAATATGATATTGCCGAGACGAACAACCCGATCCTATTAGAATATGAATCTTTTACGGGTCTTTTACCCCACTCACAAATATACGTGTGAGTTATGATATTCAAGAAAACTTTTCGATGGATATGCACAACGCGAAAGAAACTAGTAAGGGAAGTTCAATTTCTACGGCTGAACAACTAGCTTGTCCAGTATCTAAAATAGCGAGTCAATTACTTTATGCGAGTCTAGTCTCAGGTCATAATGCGAATTAAAGAAATTGAACATGCAAGAATAATGAAAATAATACAGTTAAAGCATGGCGTGAGTCTAAGTCTACCCGGGCATAATCAGAAATTCTAGCATACGCACGGACACTCGTCACCTCCTACATGTGTTGCTCCCATGACATGTAGCACATAACAAATATAACACCTACGGGGTAATTTTTCCCTCACAAGGTTAGACACGAGACCTACTTCTCTCCGAAATCCGATAACCGGCTTCAACGCCTTTTTAACACCTCAAATCGATGCCAAACAATTCGAAACTAATCAAACTGTTAGGATAACTAATAATAAGGAGAAAATAACATAACCGTATAGTTAAAACCTCCTTATTCTTATCCTTTAAATATGTAGTTGATATCTCTTCTACATTCCTTATTTCATTAGGACTTTGTATTGTATCTGTATATAAACAAGCCCTTGTATCATCATAATCATTAAGTGAAATATATCTTTCCTCTAAATCTTTCATGGTATCAGAGCAGAGCTCGATTCCCTCAACAATTATCAATCAATCGATCACTTCCCTGCTTTCTTCTCAAAACATCACAGCAGGTTCAAATGGCCCTTTCTCAAACAATTTTACTCACTCTAATTTGATTAAGTTAGACAGGAACAATTATATTCTATGGCGATCCCAAATCCTTCTATCTTTGAGGGGTCATGATATGGAAGGATATATTGATGGAACCCACAAAGGTCCATCAAAATTTGCTGCTAACTATCCAACAAAAGAAGGATCTTCTGCAAATACAACTGTTAGTGCAGCCTATATCGCCTGGAGAAGGCAAAATCAACTTCTCCTAAGCTGGCTTCTTTCTTCTCTCACAGAGAGTGCTTTGGGCCAAGTCGTTGGATGTGTTGCAACCAGAGAGGTTTGTCAAACATTGGAGACTATGTTCGCATCTCAGTCCAAAGCAAGACTGATGCAGCTACGCCTGCAGCTTCAGACAACTAAGAAAGGGGCGTCCACCATGACTGATTATTTACAGAAGATGAAGTGCGTTGCTGATAACCTAGCCGCTGCTACACAACCCATCACTGATGATAACCTTATACTTCATATTCTTGGTGGACTAGGACCTGATTATGATGCACTAGTCGTCTCTGTAACTTCTAGGCATGAGACAATCACTCTCACTGACTTACATGGACTCGTGTTGATTCATGAGACAAGGCTGGAGAATCTCACTATTGTGGAACAAGGTTTTAGCCAAGCAAACTTAACTGAAAAATACCCTAACACAAGTTCTAATCTTAGAGGAGATGATGGCTACAAAAGAAATTATAACTCGACTACTACTGGTGCAAATAGATTTAGTCGAAGACGTGGTCGTGGATGTCAGAACAACAATGGTTATCACGGGCAGCACTCAAATGGTTCATCTCAATGTCAAGTATGCAACAAGTTTGGTCACACGGCTCTCAATTGCTACCATCGTTTTGATCACTCCTATCAAGCCGCTTCCAAAACTCAAATGGAAGACCAATCACATATACTCCAATACTCATAATTTAACAATTAGAAATAAATTTGCAACTCCTCAAGAAAAGTCAACAAAGTCAACCCTCGGGTTCACGCGTCCAGATTTCAAAAATTATCAAAAATAATTATTACCCATAACTTATATAGTTTATTTCCGAAATTCATCCAATGTCGTCCATGAATTGACCATCAAATCAAGGATTTACCATCTCATCACTTTGGGGCTCAAAACACCAATTTCTACAATTCAACACGAAAAAAATGATAACAATGAAAATAATCATTAAAAAACATCAAAATAAGGTATAATATTTAACTCCTTGTTAAAACGAGAATGACGCCGCAAAAATCACCTCAACGGAGCTCAAGAACATGCTCGGTCTATCCATTTAAAACATTATCCAGGTGATTTTTGTTCTTCGGTTTTACGGGACACCTTCGTGCTCGCGAAAAGCAATTTTTTGCATTGACCGGCCAACCCAAATTTCCTAGTTCACGTTCGCGGGACCTCCCTCGCTTTTTCAAAGAACAAAGTCCGCACCAAAAACCAAAAATCTTTCCTGACACGAAAATGGGCATATTTCTCTCATATGACCTCGGAATTCGACAATTCTTATTGCTATGGTTCCATAATTACGATACCGATCTAATGGTTCAATCTAATCACAAATAGAAGGTTGTTTTTATCAATATGGTACCCTTTATTTCCAAATAAATGATGTTGAAATATCAAATAAGAGCGCGATACAACCCAAATACATCTGAAACACACCCGAGGCCTCGGGACCCCTTCCAATTACAGAAACCAGTCCCAAAACATAATACGAACTAACTCGAGGCGAGTTCAAAGGAAAGAGTTATCTCGCGCCACTAGGTATTCTCCTCAAATCACACCAAACAACATCAAAACCATTAATCAACAATCAAATCCTCCTTTTAACTTTCAAACATTCAAACTTCGACGAACGCGTACGAATTACACTTAAACATTCTAGAATGACACCAAACTTTACGTACAAGTCATAAATCAAGATATGAAACTATTCAAAGGATCTGAAGCCCAAACGGACATCGATAACACCAAAGTCCACTTTAAACCAAATTTAGGATCTAAAACCTTCGAATTGCCAACTTTCCATAATAAGCACCGAAATGCTCCCGGACCACCCGATACTCAACCCCAACATATGCCCAAGTCCGAAATCATCATAAGAACCTATTGGAACCTTCAAATCCTGATTCCGAAGTCGTTTACTCAAAAATCAAACGTTGGTCAACTCTTCAAACTTAAAGCTTCCGAATTGAGAATTTTCCATCCAAATCAACTCCGAACTTCCTGAAATTCAATTCTGACCACGCATATAAGTCATAGAACATAAAGAGAAGCTGCTCAAGGCCTCAAACCTCCGAACGATGCGCTAGATCTTAAAACGACCGGTCGGGTCATTATAGTCTCCCCCACTTAAACATACGTTTGTCCTCGAACGTGCTAAGAACCGTTCTGGAGTTGTCCAAAATCACAATTAACTGTGCCACCACAACCCACGTGAGCACATTAGCTCGAGCTAGCCTTAGAACCAAAGTCCAACATCCAGAATTCTCCGCGAGACCTGATTCCAACTGTGAACACCGTAAAAATCTCAACCCGCTGTACCAAATAGAATCATGTACCCATGCTGAGATCACACAATGCACCGCACAATTCGTATGTTCATGATAACATCCTCCAACTACAATAGCTGCAGATTCACGAACCAGATGCCCGTAGTATATCCCATAATACATATAAGCCCGGTCTCAACCCTCACCATACTGCAACAAGGAAAGATATATGCAGGAACTCATAACCACCAGTCATATAAAAAAACTCATGGAGGTTCTCCGCTCGACAAAAACCATTACCTCATTCTAAACTGAATAGTGATATTTTCTCTTTAATATACCTTACATAAATCTGATCGCACTGATTTCAGGTCTAATAATCTTGTCTCACCCAGTACAAGCTTCTCAGGTAATAAGCCACCTCAAACAATGACTAAAATACTATATGAAGCCATCAATGCGCCAACAAGCTACAAATCGAATATAACACACAAGGGAGAACGAACTCTAGCAAAGAACTACCCAGCCCGCATAACAAATAAAATGGCTAACAGATGCTATGAACCTTTCTCAGAGATGAGGAAACAACACACAAAAATAAGTCTAGGGAACCGTACTCAATATCTCACAGTTCCGGTGTTCAACCCGATCTACACATGATACCGTTTTGGCGTGCAACCCGATCCAAACATCATACCCGTGGCGACGTGCCACCCGACCCACACATAACAATCAACAAGGAGATACCCATCGAGCCAAAATGCTAATACCTACGGAATGCTGGAATATCTACCACAAGCACTCCAAGTGCATAAATAAGACCTCAGGGAGACGGACAGCGCCACACTACAAAAACTCAAGCACGACTAAGGTGCAATAATGACAAGCTACACTGGATCATAACACGCGTGCGAATAATCAAGTCGTCTCACAACTCACATGGAATAATAGAGTATTACATAGGATATTTGACGACAGGAATAACATCCAACACCTGAAGACTCCTCCATAGGCAATGCTAAGCTGAATGAACACATCCGACCTGATGTAAGGCATGCATTCACATTAGAACTACTAACGGACCTCAAGACGATTCTGATCATCCCATACTAGGCCAATATCCTTTCAAGGACCCACAATGACCCTATTCATGACACATATGAGAAGTCGTCAAATTCGAAACAACTCACATAATCCTCAATCAAAGGAATAAAGCGTCTCTCAGTCATAACCTCTCCCATTGGCGACAGTACCAAAATCTCCATACCTAATTTCAATCTCTATCAATTGAATGAATAACATGTCACACTTATAGGATCTTCCTGTGGGATATACTCCCACAACCTTCCGTGACCAAGTAGCAAAATCTGAACATCAATGGCCATCGACCATGCTATTTCAGTAATGCCAATTAAGAATCCACAAACTAATGCACAATGCCTCTTCCACAGAACTCCGTCCTTTAGTGCAATTAAGATAATGCCAGCTTACTCTGAACATCTGAATCATTCCCCCCCTCCTCCGAACTCGTGATTTACTTATCAAAGCCAAATTGTAACCTTGATCATCAACTTCCAATCTCCATATGGCTCAATGCACCTATCATGCCGCTACGCAAATTCCTTCATAACCCCTGAACCACTAGTAGAATAACCACTTCGTCGGCTGGAACGCCTTTCACCAAATCATTTCAGAAGAACAATTATAACACGCAACCGAATTCCCATAACCACATAACCATGTTGATTCAAGCCATAACTAATTGACTTAACTTTTCACCAATTTACTCTTGACTTGCCCTTGGAATGATAGTCCTATTCAAACACATAATGGACCTCAAACGACACTCATCCTGAGTGACCTAATCACTAGACCATGTTGTCCTGATACCCATAAGACATCTCAAACCCTCCTCGTGCACTCCATAGTATCTCCAACCTATACACCCGCTCTGAAAGACCTCCTGCAAATCCAAAGTTGTTTCTCCCATTTCTATAACATTACACACTGTAGACCCGATGATAACATAGAAATTCCCCAAGTGTTCTTCACGCTTTGCTGCAAAACCCAGTCCTCAACCACGTAACAAACCCAAAATCTTTAAACACCGCACTTTAATTCTTAAACCCAGTAGGACCATTGTTAAGAGTCACCCACTCTGACCTGATCCCGAGCACATAAATAACTACTAGTGCTTCGTTAGCACATGATCACTTCTAAAGAAGGAACCAAATGAATTCTTTTCCTTGTAGATCACATCCACTAGAAGCATAAACTCTGAGTCATCCCAACACCTGCACATGAATTCATAAGGCAAGAGGTAGTGCACATTCCTCAAGTCCTTTGCCCAAATTAGCCTTGAGGTTACCTTTCCTTAGTCATAATTAGTCTAACAATGCACCGACAACCAAAAACTGCACTTGCACACCACCAGGTGACCTAATCGTAAATGGTCAGTTAGATATACGCTAAATCACATAGATCCAGACTCCACAATGACCTCTTCTGCGTAGTTACCATGATCCCACACCATTTCTCGGCAAAAATTCTCATAAGTTCTTAGTGCACCAATCATAATACAACCCGAATTATCAACCACCATCTCACGTTCAACCCCTTAGAAGTACCATTTTCTTCAAGAGATCCAAGCTCACATCATAGTACATACATACCATGTTGGGCCAAAAATAGAACTCTTCGTAGGAACCACATCAAAACCACGCAACCGCTAACCTGCTCACAAGAGATAGTCCACCTGTGTAACCTCATATCGATCTCCTCCAACGTCATTTCTATGGTTACATCCATCATGAAATTATCTAACCTCTCTGGGTCCACACTGGTCCTCCAGCCGTAAGAATCTATTCAATAATTAACATCACTCGAAGGTCCAACAACTTGTTGGAAACTCGAAGTCGTATGGCACCCAAGGCAATGATCGAATACCTCACTTTTTCCTACACTCAATCAAGCTCTCCTCGTCACTTTCAAAATTCCTAAGCGTAGAAACCACCTCAGGGATCATCTCTCTTGAACCATCAACAGTGGAAACGCCGACTCAATCCTGAAGTCGCAACACACAACCACCCCTGCTACCTTCCTCTTAGGTTCAATCTCACAACATCGTGCCCTGAGGCAACGAATGAAGACCGACATGCCGATGAGTCTTAATGCATTCAATCTAAGACGGAGTCACCACAATATTAACAAGAATTCCACTAAATTTGGAGTTATCAAGTCTCGACCGTAGGCAATACCAACACTGGGTTGAAATGACAGAATATTCCTTCACAAGGCGATGTTAATGGTCTGCCCACATTCATACGAAAAAGCATCTTGTACCAAATCTATAGCATCTTCACAACTCGTCGGAGCCTAATTGATAACAAGCATTCCACACCACTCATGAATATACGTATGAGTTATGAGATTCAAGAAAACTTTCCGATGGATACACACAACGTGGAATAAATTAGAAAGGGAAGTACAATTTCTACGACTTAACAAGTAGCTTGTCAAGTATGTAAAATAGCGAATCCATTACTTTACGCGAGTCTAGTCTCAGGTCATAATCCGAATTAAAGTAATTGAACAGGTAAGAATAACACAAATAATACAATTAAAGCATGGCATTAGTCTAAATCTACCCGGACATAATTAGGAATTCTAGCATACGCACGGACACTCAGTACCTCATATGTGTGTAGCTCCCACAACATGTAGCACATAACAATAATAACACCTACAGGATAATGTTTCCCTCACAAGGTTAGACAGGTGACTTACCTCGCTCCGAAATTCGATAACCGGCTTCAACGCCTTTCTAACACCTCAAACTGATGCCAAACGATCTGAAACTAATCAAACAATGTGCAACCCAATCAAAATATACTCCAATACTCGTAATTTAACAATTATAAATAAGTTCCCAACTCTTCAAGATAATCCAACAAAGTCAATCCTCATGCCCACACGTTTAGATTTTGAAAATTATCAAAAATAATTATTACCCATAACTTATACAGTTTATATTCCGAAAATCATCCAATTTCGTCAATGAATTGACCCTCAAATCAAGGATTTACCATTTCTTAACTTTGGGGCTCAAAACCTCAATTTTTACAATCCAAACACGGATAAAAATGATAATCAACGAAAACTATTCATAGAAAAACATCAAAATAAAGGTTAGATATTTATCCCCTTGTTGAGACGAAAACAACGTCGCAAAATGCACATCAAACAGAGCTCTAGAACTCAAGATATGCTCAAAATATTAAAATGCTCGGTTTGTCCATTTTAAACACTGTCTAGGCGATTTTTGTTCTTCGACTTCACGGGCCACCTTCACGTTCGCGAAGAGAAATTTTTCATGTTGACCGGTCAACCCAAATTTCCTTATTCGCGTTCATATGACCTCCCTCGCATTTGTGAAGAACAAAGTCCGCACCGGAAACACGCAATCTTCCCCGATACGGAAATGGACATAACTCTCTCATACGACCTCCGAATTCGACAATTCTTGTTACTATGGTTCCGTAATTATGATACAGATTAATGATTCAATTCAATCACAAATAAAAGTTTGTTTTCTCAATATGTTACGCTTTATGTACAAAGAAACGACGTTCAAACAACAAATAAGAGCGCGATACAACCTAAACACATCCAAAATACACTCGAGGCCCCGAGGATCCCGTTCAATTACACAAACCAGTCACAAAATATAATACGAACATACTCAAGGACTCATATCATACCAAACAATGTTAAAATCATGAATCGACGATCAAATCCTCCTTTTAATTTTCAAACATTCAAACTTCGACGAACGCATTCGAATTACACTTAAACATTCCGGAATGATGCCAAACTTTACGTACAAGTCATAAATCATGATATGAACCTATTTCAAGGCTCAGAAACCCAAACAGACATCAATAACGTGAAATTCCACTTCAAATCAACTTAGAAAATTCTAAAACCTTCGAATTGGAAACTTTCCACAATAAGCACTGAAATGCTCCCAGACCACTCGATACTCAACCCGAACATATGCCAATTTGACACCAAAGTTTTGAGCCTTTTTGTTAAACTAATCAAATAAAGAGATAGAGGGTAAATCCTAACCAAAGATAATTATTTCTAGATCAGAGATCACAAACAGGAATAAACTAGCATAGTTGAACATAAAAGTCGGTTATAGTCTCGATTGAATTCCGTAATATAAGAAAAAGACGGTAACTTGAATAATATCAAATGATAATAAAAAGTAAACGAGGGAAAATATTCACCCCATCTTGGACGAGATAAATCTCCATTTATTTGATAAAGTTGAACCATATACGAATACAAAGATCCTAAGATCTTTCTCCCTTTTGGGGCAGAACTTGAGGTGATGGACCATCTTCCCACTAAGAGAGATGTATGTGCCTCTGTTTTAGAACCCCCTCCCCCTTTCATTGTCCTCTCTCCTGATATTTATACAAAATGCTTCCCTTACCCATCAGTCCTTAATCGGAGTACCCAAGTTCCTAGAATATCCCGTAGAACAGTCCTCTAAAATATCTAAGTGTTGAACTAACCGTTCGAGCCAATCCGTGTGCTCGACCTCGACTGTAGCTGGACCACTCACCGGTATATTTCTTCATGTACGTGACTTCGACTTGATTGACTCCTGGTAGTTATTCCTTAAGTAGAATCCTTTTGATTAGATTTTGACCCATACAGCTAGTCCCTTCGCCAATCGGGGTCTTCTTCGGACGAGCTCGATGGGAGGACCTCGCCAGTTTGCAAATTCAGAAATTTGAGCATCTTGGTCGGCGACGAACCCTTTATGGCGAGGTGACGATGTGACGCTTAGAGATCCATACCTGACTGTTACGTCAATTTGAAATGACGTCAATTTGCCATGCGTCATTATGGCGCACGCTCCTTATACGTTACGTCGTTTCCTGTGCCTCTTTTGTTTTGGAATTAATGTGGCGGCATTTTGGCTTTCCTGCTCAGGGTTCCTGTATTCTTATAAATAGAGAAGAGAACTTATCATTTCGGTTGTTGTGTTTCCTAATCCTTTGAAAAACCCCAGGCTTTCTCTTCTCCTTCTTCAGATTCTTACATCTCCATCTCTCTTCTTTTGAAGTTTCTTGCTATTGTTATCCTCTTCACCTTAGCACTCCTCATCTACGCAACCAGAGAAGAAATGGCTAGTGCATCTAACTTCGACGGATCCTTCGGTACCGTTGCGTCAGAAATGGATATGCCCTCTCATGAAGAGGGGATAGCCACGGAGGAATATGAGAATTTTCCCACTGTGGATGAGATAATTCCACGTTTAGGGAAATCCAGGACCGATTTCAAGAACTTTCCTGACAACAAGCCTGAGCCCGTCGTTTTCGAAATGGATGTTGTGGCGTTTGTTGTGCTTAAGGCTAAATGGAGGATTCCTGACCATGTCGAACTCATTTCCGCTGGTAATGACGTCGTACAAATACATCGCCCGGGGTATTACGCGTTTTATGTATACCCGTTTGTCGTCGATTACACACTTCCCCTTCCTTCCTTGGCGGAGGCTTTTGCCTCTATTATGGTGTGTGCCCGAATCAGCTCTCCCCGTATATATACAAGCTTTTCCTTATGCTCATCAAGTATGCAGAACTGGCCAATCGGGGAATTTCTCTCAGTCACCTGCTTCACCTCTTCGTACCAAGTTTTCACAGGGGTATGATGATACACCTTCGTCATCGTGGGACCAAGGGTCTGGTGGTGAATATGGACGATAAGACTAATCGCCACTTTTGGGCCAACTTCTTCTTTGTGAGGACGGAACATGTGGTGTCGAATACTACGAGTTCCCCGAGGAATGGAAATATGCTCGTAAGTTTTTCTCCCAAATGGTTGTTCGTTGTTCCTTTCCGGTGATCTGATCGTTCTTTTTTTGTTTCCTTTTTTTTCGCAGCCGAAAAGGACCCCCCTTCGCTAGTAGCTTATATCCGCGATTGGGTTAGCCAGATCTTGCCTCACACGGTGAAGATTCGTGAGTGGTCTCCATTCCATGAGAGGTTAGGACGAATACCTTCTGCTAGTGAGTCATTTGGTCTTTCCCGTAGAAACTTTGCCCTTCGTTCCATCCTTTCTTCCCTCATGTTTCCTTTTTGGTTTAAGCTTCTTTCGTTGGTAGGTCGGAGGGCCTCGAGGAGGGCGAGGGCCCCCATTTCTGCAATCTGTCAGTCGAGTGCCTCGATTGGACCTGTACTAATTGCGGCTGCAAGTAAGAGTGCTCAGGCCGCCGCTACTTCGCAGACTACGGCCTCGCACGGAATCGGCCGCTAAGATACTGCTCCCCTGGTGGAGGTTCCGGCTCCCGTAGTTCTTCATTTGGTGGATGAGTCGTGCAGGGCAAAATGAAGAAGCTCCGTTAAAGAGGTGGAGGATAGTGGTTGATGGCGTGATAGGGATCGAGGGGCCTTCGAGGGGTGATCCCGTGTCCGAACTGGGCGGTGGTACTAGTTTGGGCGTGGAGACCGTGACCCTCTCGGGCGTGGAGGTGGTGCCTCTCACGGGCGTGGAGGTGGTGCCTCTCTCGGGCGTGGAAGTGGTGCCCCTCTTGGGCATGGAGGCGGGTTCCTTGGAAGGAGGGCAGAGTTCAAAGGCTGTTGCGGTTATTTCGATGGGCCCATCAACTTCGCAGTGGGCCAATGCTCCTTCTTCGGCCAGTGAGAGGGAGAAAGGGTGGTTATAGACGACTATGAGTCCGGCTCTGATATTGATCCTGAGGACGTAAGAATGTTTGAGGAGGGGTTCACCCGGGTTGAGGTGAGAACAGATGGTTCTTCTCGCTTGATCAAAATGCCTTAGGATTGCGATTTTGTTGGAGGATAAGGTGAGCCTGGTGCCCCACTTCGCCCCTCTTTTCTCCGCTGCCGAAAACAGGGCTCTTCAGGAGATTAGTGATACCAACCTGTTACAGGGCATAGACGGGATGGCTTTGAGGGTGAGTTCCTTATTATTTTCTTCGTTTCGCGCCTTCCTCTTTTGCTGATTTCTGACCTTTTCTTTTTCTTCTCTTTTCTTTCTTCAGAGTTTTATCTTAGAGACTGAGAGTGCCCGTTGGGAGGAAAAACGAGCTGTCGTTTCTCAGGAATTGGTTTTGAAGTACCGCCGGTATCATGACAAGTGCCGCGAGATGCATGCGCGGCTCAGGGCAGGTGGCAATCTTAAATCCCTTAGGGATGAGTTGGACCGGAAGGATGAGGACCTAATACGGTCCATTGGCAGATATAGAAAATTCGAGGGGTTGCTTAGGGCCAAGGAAGAAGAGCTCGAGGTGGGCAAAGGGGTCGTGGCTGAGTGTGTTGATCTTCTGGCAAAGGTGGTGACCCTGCGAGCCGAGATTTAGTAAAGTGCCATTAGAGTTGCCGGTCTAAGTGTCGATTTGGCGGAAAAGGTGACTGAGTTGGAAGGGAAGGTGACCGAGTTGGAGGTGAGTGAGGGAGCCCGAGTAGCCTCTTGGTGAGGGCAGTGGCACTGGAGGATTCTTGTCTGAACGAGCAGCTGATATGGAAACGGCCGCACTAAGGGAAGCGAGGCTCAATGAGCAAATTGGTGGGCTTGAGAGAGACGTCTCGAACCTGGGCGATCAAGTTGGTTCTCTCGAGACTTAGATAGCACGGTTTTTGGCTCAGGCTCTTTCTCATACATCTTCCTCTGTTGACTTTCCTCGCCATTTGTATGAGATGTGGATCCACATTGAGGCTCATCGGGATATATATAAGGGTTTGCTGACAACGGCGAATGTTCCTGAAGCCGCTTTCAAAGATGTTCGTGCTAAAGAACGTGAGGCTCGGCTTGCTTGCGGCTATGACCCTATGACACCGGAGACCGGTGAAGATGAAGAGGGCGACGGTGGAGGTGAAGATGATGGAACGTGAAGCCTTTGTACTTAATTTTTCCTTTTGTACTTAGTTTGTTTTGTGTTATTCTCTTTGTTTTTTTTCTTTTTGTGGGGGTGCCCTTTTGTCCCTTTGTAAGATGTTAATTTTCCTTGGAAAGAACAGTTGATTTGTCCTTTGTTGTATGTCGTTGGCCTTTCTCTTTTTTTTTTTTTGGATTTTTTTGCAAAAGTCTCCGACTTTCAGTTGGTCGAATTTGAGTTTGTTCGAGCGAGGTCGGTTCAGACTTTGTTTGACGATGGCCGGGGGCCGTATGGGCGTGAGTTCGAACGAGGTCGAATATAACCAGTAGTTAATACAAGCGGGGTCGATTTAACTTATTTTTAACTCAATCTAGGTCGAATTTAACTTGTTGTCAACTCGAGTGAGGTCGAAGTTGACTCTTTTAATTGATGATGCCGGGGGCCACATGGGCGTGAATTCGAACCAGGTCAAATATAACCCGTAGTTGGTTCGAGCAGGGTCGATTTTAACTCGTTGTCAACTCGAGCAAGGTCGAAGTTAACTCTTTTAATTGATGATGGTCGGGGGCCACATGGGCATGAATTCGAACGAGATCGAATATAACCCGTAGTTGATTCGAGCGAGGTCGAATTTAACTTGTTGTCAACTCGAGCGAGGTCGAAGTTAACTCTTTTAATTTATGATGGCCGAGGGGCACATGTGCGTGAATTCGAATGAGGTCGAATATAACCTATAGTTGGTTCGAGTGAGGTCGAATTTAACTTGTTGAATCGATGCAGAGTTACTTTGGCGAAAACATGGGTAAGCTTCACGCACTTATGCTCCGCCTGCATATGTTGGAGAGACTTGCATGTTTTCTGGGCTGGCAACTGAGTCCCAGTCTATACGGACTTTTTCTTTATGATGTTAAGTATTGATTTATTGGGGGATTTCACTTGACTGTTGTCTGCATGATGATATGGCGTGGAGCATTTTCTTGATGTGCCATTTTTCGAAGAATTCAGACTTCGACCTTCTCTTTTTTTTTTGTGACGGCGGTTGTTCCCTGTTCGCGCATCTGGGAGAATGCTCATGTTTCTATCTCACTCTAAAAAATAGCAAGTTAAAACCAAACGAAATCGTTTGTTACCTCGACTTGATTGGCCACGAACTGAGAGTCCTGCCGTAGAACGAATCATTTTGCTCCGTACTGGAGTGCTAGATTTAGATCTGATATCAGCCTCGTGCTTAGCTCCATCGTCAGTCGAATCTAGGCATCTTACGGACTGACAACTTACTTCGCCCGTTGGGATCTCGAGTTCGAGTCCCAATCTGATCCAGTCTCGGGTGCACAAAGATAACGGAAACATAAGCCATACCATAAGCATACAGGAAAAACAAGTTTATCATTTCAATAAATTACACAACATGTTATCATTCCTTTCTACGAGAGAGAGGGAAATATGCATAAGGTATATATTGGTGTCTGGCGTTAACATGGAAATAAGATTGTGGACATGCTCAGTGCGTAATGGCCATAATCCTACTCTAATAATTTACACTCAGGACGTATCAAAACCATTACTACAGCAAAACGCAGTTTTCGTGTAGATATCAAACATAATTTCGATTTCATGAAAAAATCTAATATTGGTTGGTCTGGCTATTTCAAGAGCTTGCCTACAAATTTCTCAAGTTTACATCTGTAACGAAAGGATGAAGCTACAATGAACGGGAAGTGGAACTAGAACTGAATTTAGATCGAGAGGAAACTAAATCTTTGGCTAGAAAATCCCCACAGACGGGGCTAAATTGTTTGACCAAAACGTTTTGAGCCTTTTTGTTAAAACTCATCAAAAAAGGAGATAGAGGGTAAATCCTAGCCAAAGATAATTACTTCTAGATCAGAGATCACAAACAGGAATAAACTAGCATAGTTGAACATAAAAGTCGGTTATAGTCTCGATTGAATTCCGTAATATAAGAAAAAGACGGTAACTTGAATAATATAAAATGATAAAGAAAAGTAAATAAGGGAAAAGATTCACCCCATCTTGGGCGAGATAGATCTCTATTTGTTTGATAAAGTTGAACCATAGACGAATATAGAGATCCTAAGATCTTTCTCCCTTTTGGGGCAGAACCTGAGGTGATGGACCATCTCCCCCCTAAGAGAGATGTGTGTACCTATGTTTTGGAACGGCCCCCTCCCCCCTTTCATTATCCTCTCTCCTGATATTTATACAAAACGCTTCCCTTACCCAGCAGTCCTTAACCGGCGTACCCAAGTTCCTAGAATATCCCGTAGAACAGTCCTCTAAAATGTCTAAGTGTTGAACTAATCGTTTGAGCCGATCCGAGTGCTCGACCTCGACTGTAGCTGGACCACTCGTCGGTATATTGCTTCTTGTACGTGACTTCGGCTTGATTGACTCCTGGACGTTCTTCCTTAAGTAGAATCCTTTTGATCAGATTTTGACCCATACAACGCCCAAGTTTGAAATTATCATACAAACCTATTGGAACCTTCAAATCCCGATTTAGAGATAGTTTACTCAAAAGTCAAACCTTGGTCAACTCTTCCAACTCAAAGCTTCCGAATTGAGAATTTTTCATCTGAACTTTCCATAATTTAATTCTGACCATACGTACAAGTCAAAGAATATGAAGTGAAGATACTCTAGGCCTCAAACTTCCGAATGATATGCTAGATCTCAAAACGACCGGTCGAATCGTTACATGAAGTAAGGCATTAAGTCGTACTTCACTAGTCCTAGAATAGAATAAGCATACTTTTCATTCACATATATGTCTAAATTTGGAGTTAAAAAAAACAAAGACTGAGGACGAGCTCCAAGTACTTTATCAAATCACTTCAGCTTATATACACTCCTTTTTTTCCTCTCCGAGTAATTCATCGTAGCTAATGTCATTTTTATATTCCGATGTACTATGCAGAGGGAATAAAAGGAGGACGAAAAATACTATTTTTCTATTTCTTACTCTAGTCTATCGGCATAATTATTATCTACATTTTCAAATTTCAATTACCCTTCTTCTATTAAAGAAAAAAAAGTATTTATTTAATGACCTAAGTCAAGTGTAGTTTCAAATCCATTAATCCATAGGTAGAATCCAAAAAAGGGCCTTAAGAAACCAGCATCAAGCCCTCAATCACGCCCACTTGGCCCACCAAAACCCCATTCATCTTTTTCCCTTTATATTATATGCACGACGATTTGCATTAATGATCTTAGTCCTGGTTCCTAAAATAATAGTCATTTTTATAATATTTTTAGAAAATGGCCTCTGCACCAGAATTTGCACCCAGGAGAGATGATAAACGATCAAGTTCTCAATCATAATAAAGTCAACAAAATGTATGATTTCATGCTATATTCTACCAAAACTATCATGTTGGGTAACTCATAAACTATACCAAATTGTCATAATTTCAAGTTTTCAATCATAGTTCAATCATGACAAATTGATAAGACTATGCTACATTCAAGCCTCATTTGTTTTATTAAAATTATTTGAATTTGAATATACATGTGAATATAAAGACATGTATGAAAATCTAAATACTAAAAAATTAAGAGTATTTATTTTTCAACACTAATTATATAAAACTTGTCTTTATTTAAAAATTAATAAATATAAAATTTAAGTAATATGAATCTATACCAATAAACTATTTTAAAAAAATAATATTGTGGTTGGTGGTGGCAATAGATACGATGGTGGTTGTGGTGCCAACTGAAGGCGATGGTTGATGAATGTGGTAGTAGCAGTAGTAATAGTGGCTGGCAATAGTGGTTAAAGGTGGTGATTGATAGTGGTACTTTGTGGTAGCTACTAATAATTACGGTGGATAACAATTATAGCTAATGATGGTGGTTCCTGATAGAGGTAGTTGCCGATATATAGTGGTGGCATATGGTGACGATCATCGGTAGTGATGATTGTGAATGGCCGTTACGTTGTTGGTGATGACTACTGATCACTATGGTGATTAGCGACATTGGTGGTTGTAGTTGGGGATGGTAATTGTGGATGGTGGATGGTGGTAATTAATGATTGTGGACCGTGAGAAAAATATCATAATTAGATAATCTTTTGTTCCCTTCATCCCAATTTATATGACATCATCGAATTCCGACAACCAAACGAGTTATTCTTTGATTGAATTTTTCGTATGCCTTTTAATATTTTGAATTGTTTTATATGTGTATAGTTATAAATATATAAATTTAATTTCAAAACACTTAAGAACACAATAAAAAGTAAGAAGCTTGACTCTCGAAATCCGAATGGTGTACATGTAAATTGCATATTTAGTTGCGAGATGTCAGTCAGACAAGAGAAGTGCAAGTAGACTTAAATTAATACTTTCTATGTTTCATTTTATTTGGAACTTTATTATTCTTAGTTTGTCCCCAAAATTAACGTTTTTTTAATATTTGCAAACAACTTTATTTTTATTTTTTTATCCTTAATGACAAGTTCTTATAGCAACATATTAATATCATAATATATTTAAGACGACAAGTTACTTCT
The DNA here is from genome assembly GCA_005239505.1 of Nicotiana paniculata. Lineage (NCBI taxonomy): Eukaryota > Viridiplantae > Streptophyta > Magnoliopsida > Solanales > Solanaceae > Nicotiana > Nicotiana paniculata. Next base: position 25,792 of record ML302827.1, on the reverse strand, counting down.
GCGAACGGTGTCAGAAGGGGAGAGGAAATTCACATAAGTACGGATGATAATTCCAGAAGGCTATGGCAGAAGTCTTTCATTTTTTTCAGTCTTCCTGTCTGAATTTTAATTATAGAAAAAATCAGGTCAAATAATTGAGCTCAACTTGCATTTTTTTTTAAGTTTAAAAAGTACTATTAGTACTTGTTTCTTGAATTTAGACGTGGGCTTGGCTTAAACTTCGGCGAGGTTTTTGCTGTAATATTACTTTTATCTTCTTTCTTTTTCCTTTTATTTATCCTAAAGTTCTTTCTTTTATGAGAAATGAAAAGCTAATAGTGCATCTTAAATGGTGTCTTCTCGACTGTTGATCAGCTATAAATAAATCATTGTCAACTTATCAACTTTGTCCTTATGCTAATAATTAGTTTATAGTTTTTGATACCTTCTTCTTACTAATTTAATGAATAATCCAACCTATCATTAAATTTATTATTGTTTAAAACCTAAACAGGATAACTATCATTGACATTTATACACGGAAGAAATGTGCAAATAGCCACGTTATGATCCGCTAAACAAGCTTTAGCCTTGTTTCAAAATTAATTAAACTTTAATTATTTTTTAGTACTAAAATATTATTTGAATGATCATTTCCCTAGACTAAAACACGAAAACCTTTTAAAACTTTGATTATACACCGTGTTATTTGGAATACATGAACACCACACAATATTCCTTAAGTTAGAACTGACACGATTCAAACTCCAAAAATAAATTGAACCTGGAGTTCCACTTATCAAACATAAAAAATAAAAAAAATTCATGGAGTTTCAACATGTGGATCTCTTTCGGTTAGACTAGAATAGTCGATTTTTAGAAATTAGTTTCTACATTAATCATACATACTGTATGAAGTAAATGTTTAAACAAAAAACTAAAGGAATAAAAAGAAAAAAGATTAAGAAACAGATAACCCTAGAAAATGTAGATATTTCTTTCAATATAAATTCTAAACTTTTTGGGATTGACAGCAGACGATACCATGAAAACACTTGTGATCTATTCAAAGTGTACGGCTTTTCCAAGTAAAACGAACTTATCAAATTATGGTATAATATTACGATGGAGAAAAAAATCAAATTAGGGTTTTACACGTAAAGAAAATAAATTAGGGTATTACTCCCCTATTTATAAGGTTCTTTTTCAGCATGCTTGTAAATATTTTTTTTTTGGTAAATAAGTTTTCTATTTATCTGAATGCTCTGTACAAGTATGTCATCATCCTAAAGTTGGAAATGTAGCCCCAACTTTAGTGTGCATCTCTATCCTCCTCTACTAAAATCTATCTTTTAGAAATCTTACTACTTGGTATACATTACACTTGGTTAGACCTTCTTCTTATTGCTTCATGGATAGAAGTTTAGGTTGGCCATCTACTTTTCTAGTCTTGGTATTTTGCTTCCTCTGCCGTATATATCTTGTATAATCATCTTAACAATCACCTCCTCTGATATACGTTTGTTCTGGAATAGTTTTAGGTTCCCTTCCTGCCAGATATAGTAAATGCTCCCAGCTAACGTCATTCTATATATTTCATCTTTTCCACATTTCCTTCGTGCATTATTTATTTCCCATGTTATCTCCTCAGACCACCCCATTGCAGCTCTGCTGACCCCTTGCCATGTGAGTAGTTTTTGCCAGATTCTAGCTGCTATATTGCATTCAAAGAATAAGTGTTGCGTGGTTTCCTGTTCTTTCTCACATAAAATGCATATTGGGCTACTCTACATTCCCCATTTGATGATCATATCTTTGGTATATAGTCTATTCTGTACAGCCATATATAAGATGAATGACTACCTTGGACTACTTTGATTATTACGTATCAGCCTCCTCCAATGAACTCTGGAATACTCTCCTTGCAGGTTGTTATACATTTTTCTTGTGGAGTACTTTCCCCTGCTCATAATCTCCTCTACTGTTAGCCCAACCTCTTCAATATATTTACCTGCCTTGAATATCTTTTGCACAACCCAGGATGCATGTTTTGGTTTTACTTCATTCATCATATTCCCCTTTATATAATATGTGTGGAACCATTTATGAGCTCGATAATTCTAAAGCACAGCTCAGATTCATCCATGCAAGCTCTTACGAGACTCTGCCATGGCTAATGATGAAGAGAAGTGGAAAGCAGTTACAGGAATAAGAGAAGAAGAATAAATCTGTGTATTAGAAATGAAGTGAAATACAAAGATATATATATTTGTAACTTAACTATGGTTGTGTCAACTAACTATAGTTCTAAAAACCTAACTATGGTCACCACTAACCACTAACCAACTATAACTAACTCAAGCTTAACACTATTACAATGCTAACTAACTAACTAATCTTCACACTCCCCCTCAAGATGAAGGGTGTAGAATGTTAAACACTCCAAGTCCTAAAAGAAAGGCATGTTGTGAATAGCCAAGTCCTTTAGTTAACAAGTCAGCTTGTTGATCTTTGGTCCCTATGAAGAGAGGCACGAGTAGAACTTGTTTGATTCTATCACGTACAAAGTGGCAATCGATCTCCATATGTTTGGTACGTTCGTGGAAGATAGGATTAGCTGCTATTTGTAAAGCTGACTTACTATCACAATAGATATGCACTGGTTGTTTGATAGTCACACCTGACTCGGCAAACATCCCCAACAACCATATGATCTCTGTTGTCACTGCTGCTAAACTTTTATATTCTGCCTCTGCAGAGCTTCTTGATATTGTATGTTGTTTCTTTGATTTCTAAGAGATGAGGGTGTCACCAAATTTGATCAAGTATCCTGTAACAGAACTGTGTGTGTTTGGACAACTAGCCCAATCAGCATCACAGAAGGAAGTTAATCTATCTTCATTAGACTTGCCTAGAAGGATTCCCATCCCTGGCTCATGTTTGAGATATTTGACAACTCTTATAGCTGCATCCCAATGAGACTTTTTTGGCTCTTTCATGAATTGACTGAGAGTCTGCACTGCAAACACAATGTCTGGCCTGGTGATGGTGAGATAGATCAGCCTACCAATCAGTCATTGATACTCAGTTGCATCAGATAGTATTTCGTCATTCGTAACACCAGTGTGTCTATCAAATTCTGCAGAAGTAAACTTTTGATTGAGATCAATTGGGATCAGAATAGTTTGGCACCTCCTAGGCCAAGATCAGAAATCAATTGGAGACAATACTTTATTTGGTTCAAAAGTATTCCATTCTTGGACCTTAACACTTCAATTCCTAGGAAGTACTTAAGATCACCAAGATCCTTGACTTTAAACTGTTGGTGAAGCACCTCTTTAGTCTCATTGATAAACTGTGTGTTGTTTCCAGTTATCAACAAATCGTCCACATATAATAACACTGCTACAAAGTCTTCACCATTTCTCTTGGTAAATAAAGAGTAGTCATAAAGACTATGAACATATCCTGCAGCTATGAGGGCCTCACTGAGCTTGATATTCCATTGCCTTGAAGCTTGTTTTAGGCCATATAGTGATTTCAGTAGCCTGTAAACCTTTGTCTCCCCTGCTTTCTGAAACCTTGATGGAGTTCCATGTACACTTCCTCATACAAATCACCCTGTAGAAAGGCATTGTACACATCCATTTGTAAAATATTCCATCCCCTGGAAGCAGCAAGTGCAATAACAGATCTCACAGTAACCATTTTTGCAACTGGTGAGAAGGTTTCATTGTAGTCTAAACCTTCCCTTTGACTATATCCCTTAGCAAACAATCTTGCCTTAAACCTTTCTACTTCTCCACTAGCTTTGTACTTGATATTATATAACCACTTTGACCCAATGGCCTTCTTTCCTTTTGGTAAATCAACAACCCAAGTCTTGTTGTCTTCTAGTGCCTTAATCTCCATTTCCATAGCTTCAATCCACCTTCTGTCCTCTGAAGCCTCGACAAAGTTCTTTGGCTCAGTCATCACAGAAATGTTAGTTAGAAAACTTCTGCATTTATCCTTCAACTTTTCATAAGACAAGTAGTTAGATAATGGATAAGAGGATCCCTGACTTCTTTTGTGGTTACATAATCGTGCAGCCATAAAGGCTCCTTTGAGGTTCTTTTTGATCTCCTTATTTCATTGCTTTCCAGTTCTACAACTGGTGAGACAATGACATCACTTTGCAATATAGATTGTTTTTGTGTTGGTGCTGATATCCTTGCACCATCTGAACTAGATTCACCAACTCTTGCTTCAGACATGTCTATGTTGTTGTCTTATGCAAATGCTGATAAATGTTGTTCATCCTGTGCATATCTTTCTATGTTCTCACTTTTCAAGTTTGTTGACAAGTGCTACTCAGTATGAACATTTTCTGCAGCTGCTTCATTCTCATTTCTTCTAGCATCAACTGATGTGTCCATGTCATGACATCTTGGCTCAGTTTCCTCATTCGTGCCATCATGTTCAGTCCTCTCAGGTTGCAATTCTCCACTGTTGAGAGGTGTTGCAAACATCTCTATTGTTGTGTACTCCCCTGTAATTGGGACTTGAGAGATTGACTTAGCAAATGGAAAGATATAATCCTTGAACATTACATCTCTGCAGACAAAGAAACAGTTAGTAGATAAATCCATCAGTTTATATCCCTTCTGTGTTTCTGTATATCCAAGAAATATGGTTGCTCTTGCTCTAGGTGAAAACTTGTCTTCTTTGATCATGTTAGTAGCATAGCAAAGGCATCCAAATACTCTCAAATGACTCAAGCTAGGTGACTTCTTATGTAGAACCTCATATGGAGATTTTCCATTGAGCAAAGCAGTAGGCAACCTGTTTATCACATACACTGCTGCATTAACACATTCACCCCAGAATCGTGTAGGAGTACTAGCTTGAAATTTCATTGCTCTTGCTATGTCTAGGATATGTCTATGTTTCCTCTCCACCACTCCATTTTGTTGTGCAGTGTATACACAACTCATTTGATGAATTATACCATAAGAGTTAATCAATTCTGTCATGTGTTTATTAAAAAATTATGTTCCATTGTCTGTTCTAATCAATTTTACCTTAGACTGAAACTGTGTTTGCAACATAGGCAGAAACTTTCTAAGCACCACAACAACATCACTCTTCAATTGAAGCAAATGTATCCAAGTATATCTTGTATTATCATCCACAATAGTCAGAAAAAAAATGTTTCCTATCATGAGTTGGGTATTTATATGGTCCTCAAACATCCAAATGCAAGAGAGAAAGAGGTTTCTCACTTATAGTTAAACTTCTAGGAAACACTTACATACAAGACAGTCATTGTTTACTGCTATGTCTACAACTTTATTATGAAAGAAATCTATATTCTTCATAGTACTAATTGAAGCATGGCCTAATCTTCTGTGCCAAAGTGCTCCATCTTCCTCATCCTTCCTTGTGCTTGTGGATGCAAACTGTCTTATTCCCTTGATGAATTTGTCCAAATCTCCTTTGAAACCTTTCTTCAATATGTACAGCCCGCCTTTTTCCTTACCAATCCCCCTCACTTTTCCATTGTAAAGGTCCTGGAATAGGCAGAAATCAGGAAAGAAATTCACTGAGCACAACATTTGCCTAGTTAGTTTAGAAACTGACAAAAGGTTGAACTTGAACTCAGGTACAAACAGTACATCATCCAATTCTAGTTTATCGAGAATGATTGCTTTACCAATGTGCGAAACACTAGCCTTTTCTCCTATGGGCAAATGAACTTGTTCATTTCTATGCGTATTGACTTTATCTTTGGCTACTAATGCCTCTAATTCACCAGCAATATGGTGCGTTGCTCCAGAATCAATTATCCACTCTGTACAAGGTAAGTTTTCCATTAAGGAGGTAGCCATACATGTCATGTTGGCTTGACATTCAGGAGTCTCCTTGTTCAACATGTTTAGAATATGCCTGTACTGGTCTTCAGTGAAGTATGGCCCTGCCTTTAGTGCACCATTGTTGCCTTTCTCTTCACATTCCTACATTGGTTTATCATTTCCAAATACTCCAGTAGTTATGTTAGCTGCATATGTTTTCCTATTTTTGAATTCATTTGGATATCCAACAAGTTTGTAGCAGTCCTCCTTAGAATGACCTGGCTTATTGCAGTATTCACACTTCATGAATGGCTTCTTCCCACTATACATGTTAATTTGCATCGTTGCATGTCCTTTAGCTTCTTTCATAGCAATAGGATCTCTCTTATTTCCTACAGTCGAGTTAGAGTTCTGGCTTTCATCTTCAATTATCAAGGCATAGGCTTGATTCAAAGTTGGCTCTATAGTCTTCATCAGAATCTGTTGTTTTGCTTGGTCATAAGGCTTATTTAGTCCACTTAAAAACTGCATCAATCTTTGTTGTTGAAGGTTCTCGACATATTCCTTCGAATTAGGAATAGGCACCACTGCATAATACTCAGCCCACAACTCCTTGAGCTTTATGAAGTACACAGATAAAAAATCCATTCCCTATGAAATAATGGCTATCTCCCTGTGCAATTGAAAAATTCTCACACGATTCACTTTGTCAAATCTCTCTCTCAAATCCTCCCAGACTAAATGTGCGTCAGATGAATACACAATTTCGCTAAGCAATTCTGGAGAGACTGTATTCATGATCCAGGACAGGACAATAACATTGCATGTTTCCCAATCTTCATGTAATGCAAGCTCGAATGAGTCCTGTTTGCATGTTCCTAGCACAAACCCTAGCTTCCTCTTAGCTTGTAGTGCAATTCGCATTGATCGACGCCATAAACCATAGTTTTCTGATCCTGTGAGCTTTACAGGAATCAAAATTGAATTAGGAGTATCTGAAGGATGTACGAACAGAGGATGCGTGTGATCGATTTTGTGAGTCGCCATTGGCAGTCGCTGATTGAGCTTCGTGATAAAGATGACTGAGGAGTTACTGATTATCAAAGTATAATTTGCGAAAACTTAGAACTTTCACTGCTCTGATACCATGTGAGATTGATAATTCTAAAGCACAACTCAGATTCATCCATGCAAGCTCATACGAGACTCTGCCATGGCTAATGATGAAGAGAAGAAGAAAGCAGTTACAAGAAGAAGAGAAGAAGAATAAATCTGTGTATTAGAAATGAAGTGAAATACAAAGATATATATTTGTAACATAACTATGGTTGTGTCAACTAACTATAGTTCTAACAACCTAACTATGGTCACCACTAACCACTAACCAACTATAACTAACTCAAGCTTAACACTATTATAATGCTAACTAACTAACCAATCTTCACACCATTTGATCCACAATCTATTTTTTTTCTTCCCCAAACTCCAATAGTGTTATAGGATAGATGTTTTGCTCCATAAGCCAATGTCTGTTATGTTCAATCCATCAGCAACCTTAGGTAAGCATAACTTTTCCCAGGCAATGAGAGTTGTTTTGAATATTCTGTAGCTCATGTCTAGAGGTAGCTTCTTCAAATTGCTTCAATCACCTGAATGATCTTTTTAGGAAATATGAAAATTTGAGATCAGAAATTTTGTATAGCTGTAAGAACACTCTTAATCAGCTGCAATCTGACTGCGTAAGACAGTAGTTTTGTTGTCCAGGTAGTGGTCCTTCCTGTCATCTTTTCTAATAGTGGTTGACTTTGCGCAATTGATAGCCTCTTAGAGCCCAGAGACACACCTAAGTATCTAAAGGCAATGTGCCAGCTTGGAAGCCCAAAGTTTGCAAGATTTCCTACTGAATGTTAGGAGTAACTACTCCAAAATATACAGAATTTCCCCCCTGGTTAGCTACTAATCCAGATGCCTTAGAAAACTGTCAAAACAAGCGTACAATAGCTTTGCCGATATCACATCTCCCATGCAGAATAAGAGCAGGGCATCTGCAAATCTCAACTGCACTAGGTTTAGCTTTGCATACCTAGGGTGATAGTTAAAATCAGGATTGTTCTTCAGAGTCTTCAGCAGCCTAGTAAGGTATTCCTTTGGTATTACAAAAAGATAAGGAGATAGGGGGTCACCTTGCCTCACCCCTCTCGTTGCAGAAAAGGGAGTAGTTGCCTTACCATTAACTACAATAGAGTAGGATATGTTTGTACACAGGTCATAATCCATTTCACAAATGTGTCAGGAAAGTTCAACCCAATAAGCACCTACTCCAGGAACACCCACTCAAGTGAGTCATAGGCTATGATCATTCATCTAGGTGATATTCCTTTCCCCATACCCCTTTATTAACTCACGGCTAAATTATAATATTATTATTGATCACCCTGCCAGGTACAAAAGCAGCTTGTCCTTTATTAATCAAGTCATCCATAACCCCTTGTATTATGTTGGTTAGTATTTTTTATATGATTTTGTATATTGTAGTGCAACAGGAAATTGGTCTGAATTCCTTTACATAAGATGGGTTCTTTACTTTTGGCACTAGTGTAATAGCAGTACAGTTTATTGGTCTGTACATATTTTGAGTTTCAAAGAACTTAAGTACTGTACTGGTCACCACCTACCCAACTGTTGTCCAGGCTTTTTTGAAGAAGCATGAGTTAAAACCATCCATCCCTGGCGCTTTAGTTTCATCTATCCCTTGTAGTGCCTAATATACTTTTTCTTTTCAAAAAGGTCTAATGAGTGCTTGTTGCTGCCTTCTATTAAGTATATGACTTATTTTCATTATACTAGGTTGTATTGCTGGCAGTGTTGTATTTGCATTCCCTAGAAATTGCTTGTAGAACTTGAGTACTTCCTCCTCTATAATCTTCTATGTTTGCAGCATTCTACCTTCAATAGACACTAAAGCCTTGTAAATATTATTACCAGAAAAAGGAGAAGAAAGAAAGAAAAGATTTGACTAGCTTATAATTAAATAAGGCTAAGGAAAACATACACATATTTTTAATTCACATTTGTTATGCATGGCAGGAATTATTCAAGACACGAAAACAAGAAACTCACTGCAAAGTATGCAAAAATATATCGATTGTACTAGTATTATGATACGCGGATTCCGTTCTCCCCCTTCTCTCTAAACATCTACATAAAGTAATTAACAATAACCTTGAACTACACAACATCAACTTCAATAGATTCAACGGATGCTCCCATGACCGAACAGGAAGAAGACCTCCTCAATAGAAGCACCAACAATTATCATCATCCTACGGAAAATAAAGTAAGCTTTCGAGATAAACTTCTAAAATATAATTATTTTATTCCAATTGATTCAATCCATCAAGACTTCTCTAAAATAACCTTCCACGATGAACGTGATTTTTCATCCCAATATCCTCTGAAGAAAAAACAAGGCTCTACGAACCATGGTAACATGCTCTTATAGTTAAACTACTTGAAAAAAAAATACTCCTTAGGATCAAACTTAAGTCTCTTTGGAATCTCAATGAAGACTTAAATTTGATAGATCTAGGGGAAGACTACTATCTCATCAAGTTCAAATCACTAGAAAACTATTCCAAAATTCTACATCAGGGTCATTAGTTCATAGGCTCTCAATTTCTATCTGTTAGAAAATGGGAACCAAAATTCAATCCTACGGAACATTAAATGCCCTTCTCCACAATTTGGCTTCGACTACCTGAATTACCTACTGAATACTATGACTCTGCTATCTTACGTAAAATTGGAAGCATAATTGATAATATTCTAAAAATTGACAGCTGCACAAGGAATGCTAGCAGAGGTCGCTACGCACGTCTTTGCATACTAGTTCAACTTGGTAACCCAGTGCCAAGAGATATCCTCATTGGAAGTCATCTACTGAAAATTCACTACGAGAGTACAACACCATTATGCCAAAGTTGTGGATACCTTGGACACACATTATACCATTGCATGAAACATGCTTCATCCCAAGCAGGTACATCTTCCTCCACTCCAATGGAACATGAGAGCACATACGCAAAAAGAGAAAAGAAAAAAGAAGAAAAAGAAAAAACAGAAAAAAGAGGAAAAAAAGAAGAAGAAGAAAAGAAGAAAAAGAAAAAAATCAACAAAAAGAAAAGAAAAGGAAAAGAAATAAATGAAAAAGAAAGAAACTACTACGACAATGATATTACAATTTCAGACGGCCCTTGGTCAACAGTAATATTCCCAAAAAAATCCAATAACAACCCAAAGTCTCACAACCTCATAAATAAATATTTTTACACTACCAATACACAAAATACCTTCTCCACATTAGAAAATAACACCTCACCCCTTGACAACCATCCACACATGTTTAGAACTAAACCCATGCACACATATCTCCTCCATGCAAATAAACCAACAAAAAACTCAAAAATCATCCCAAAATACTAATGCAAACCTAGGAGACAAAACAATTACCCAAGAGATACTATCCTCTAAGACTAGCCCTATCATTAGCCACTCAAATCCTATACCTAATGAATCATCTAGTACACCTATAATTCTAACTACTAGTACTACACAATCTCTTCCTAGCAAGACTTCTTCCAACCAATTTGTGAATAATACTCATAAAGTAACCAAACTAGTAAACACTACTAAAACTAACATCTCATCCAAAGTAGCAAGCACTACTCTAACTAACTTCTCATTCCCCAATCCCGTTTCAAATACCAATTCAAATTTAACTTCTTCATCTACTCACACTCAAAACCCAATCGCATCCTTATCCTCCATTAAAGCCTCACATCAACTCTTCCACACATCTGTACCTAGGACGATTGTAACTAACAACCAAAGAAAGAAAGAAAAAAACGCATAAACCTACTAACCACACGAGCTCACGCACTGCAATTCAAAAAAATAATGCACACACATCACTTACCAGTGAAGCACTACTCCATAACATAATCACAACTTCATGTGACAATTACCATATTACACCAACTACACAAACCCATGTTAACAAATCTGAAGCCCCAACTAAAGGCTCAGTTAGAGCTATAATTCAATCCTTGACAACGAAAAATATCCAAAGTACAATCCTAAATCCCTCCCCAAATAGTAACACTACTCCTATACCCTATTTCACCTTCAACTCTCCCACACTCAATACTGATAAGACACCAACCATAAGTCCAAAAAGTACCAGAAATTTACAAGCTCAAACTGCTATAAATCACCCCAGCAACTCCTCACCCTCGTCACCTTCATCTCCAAAGAAACAACAATAAAACAACCAGTCCACAAACAACCATGCATCGCTCGAAACACACGACTTCCTCCAGCATCCCACCCCGCCTTTGAACAAAACCAGCAGCTTCAACCAGCTCCCCACCCCACTCGAACACCCACATGAACCTGTCAAACCCCATGCAAAGCTTCATACCCCCATGCATGTATCAACTACACCCAATACCACTAGGGACAACCAACATACCACCCTTCAACAATCAGTTCCAACCCTTCAACTTCAACCAAGTTCAACAACCCCTCAACATAGAACCTCACTGCCTTTAACAACCTCTGTCCAACTGGAACGCCAATCCCCTCCCACACGACTCAACCCCTTGCCAAATACCCACTCCAGAAATGTTGCATTACTACCAAAACTGCATGAACAACCCAGACCCTCTTCACCCGTTCCCTCTCAAACAGTTTCAACCAACCCTATTCAACCAACAAGTCCAACAGGAAGATCCCTACCTTCTTGGAACATGACACTGCAGCCACCAATGAACCAATCCTATCTCAACTTGAACTTGCCATCACTCCCCTTGAACAACTTCGCAAACTTGTCCATAAACCAAATCCTTCAAACCCTACACGCCAATAACACCAACACAACTCCAAAACTTCTCCTTGGATCAACTTGTTCCGGAGACGGAACCTACCCAATCATTCAATTCTACAATAGCAAACTCCCCACCACCGAAGGTCCCAGCATTGGACGAAGAGCAACAAAACATCCGAGACCACTTGATGGAACCTATTTTCCTGACAGAGGAATGTCTGACATTGACGTTTGTCGAAAGTGCCGAAGAAAAAATATTAATCAAAACACTCCCAAACATGAGGAAAATGTCAATCAACATACGCTCATGTGCATGGTCCCCCATGCAACAATATGTCTTGACACTCTGTCTGGAAACTACAACAAACCTAGACCTCAGTCTAGGTCAAGGAACGAACCAAATGTCCAATCCCCAAATGAAGATGCTATTATAGAACTGTAGGGGTTCAAACAACCCAACTTTCAAGTGCAATTTGGATGCGATACTTGCTGCAAACAACCCATCAGTTCTTGCTCTTACAGAAACAAGAATGGCGGATCATGACACTTTGCTCCAACGTTTTCCATTCACAAATTTATTACATGTACCTGCCTCAGGTTTCTCAGGGGGGATTGCTTTAATGTGGAACAACAATGAGGTTACCATTGATCCAATGGTACTCACTGAGCAGGAAGTACATGCCACAGTCAAGGTAAGTGCTTCTTCACGCCCTTGGATTCTTTCAGTAATATATGCTAGAAATAGTATTACTTACAAAAATATACTGTTTAAAAATCTAAAGAAATGGCTGATATCATTAATCTTCCCTGGTTAGCGTGTGGTGATTTCAATGAGATTACTAATGCAACTGAAAAAGTTGGTGGTAACCCCATCAACAATAATAGAGTAGCAGCCTTCAATAGTTGCTTAAACCATATGAATATGATAGACCTAGGATTCACGGGTCCTCGTTTCACATGGACTAACAAACCTAACACTACAACCTCAAGCTCCCTCATACTATAAAGACTAGATAGATTTATGAGTAACCCCGCATGGCTTGAGATTTATCAAGATTCCAACGTTACCCACCTACATCGAACATATTCTGAACGCTACCCCCTACTCCTAAACCTTACACGCCAAACACCAAAACCCCCCAACTCATTTAGGTTTGAAACCATGTGGTTTCGCCACCCTGAATTCAAATATCTAATTACTACCTGGCAGCCTGATATTGACTACACTACAGTTGTTGATAACCTAAAAAAAAATGCTCATCAATGGAACCTTTCCTCCTTTGGAAACATTTTTGCAAAAAAAAAAGAAGAATAACAGCTAGAATTGATGGTCTTCAACAAATGAACCCTGCTATCAAAAAATCGTTCCATTATAACCTTGAGACTAAACTCATTGTTGACTACAACAACATTCTCTAGAAAGAAGAAGATTTTTGGAAACTAAAATCTAGAATTCTATGGTTAAATGAAGGAGACGCAAACACTAAATTTTTCCACACATCCACAATTCATAGGAGAAGAAAAAATAGGATACTAGGCCTAACTGATACCGTTGGCAGTCGGACTCTAGACAAAGAAGCAATTCATAAAACCATTCTAACCCATTTCCAAAAAATATACACAACAGAGCTCATCTTCGGTGAAAAAAATTTGACTCAAACAGACCAACAGCCTATTACTACGGAAGACCAAATTCTTCTATCAAAACAACTGACCATAATTGAATTAAAAAATCCATTGACTCATTCAAACCCCTTAAAGCACCAGGTCTTGATGGACTTCATCCCATTTTCTTCCAAAAGTTTTGGCAGCAAACTAGCAACGCCATAATAAAAGTTTACATGGATGCCTTCGAAACTGGTACTATCCCGCAGGATATTAATTCTACTAACATTGTATTAATCCCTAAAGTAAAAAATCCCGAAAAAATTACCTAATACCGTCCCATAAGCCTTTGTAATACTATATACAAAACTATAACTAAGATTATTGTCTACCGTATATGACCCCTACTAAATAAAATAATTAGCCCCAACCAATGCAGCTTCATCCCTGGGCGAAGGGAAACTGACAATGGCATCATTGTCCAAGAAGTCATTCACTCCGTTACAAAAAATAATAGCAGAATAGGCCATATAATGTTAAAAATAGATCTGGAAAAAGTCTTTGACCGTCTCGAATGGTCTTTCATAAGATTTTCCTTATATAGTCTGAACTTCCCTAATAAACTAATTTTCCCTAATCATGTCCTGTGTAACACCGTCCTCCATTTCAATTCTAATAAATGGAAAATCTTCCGCTCCTTTCCACCCAACACGTGGAATTAGGCAAGGAGACCCGCTATCACCATATCTCTTCATAATCTGTATGGAATCTCTTACAAGACTTATTAACATTCAAATCTCCACCAACCTGTGGAATCCAATTAAAATAGGCAGAATCTCCACCAACCTTTCCCGCCTCCTGTTTGCAGACAATTTAGTTCTTTTTGCCAAAGCAGACATCAAGAATGCCACATCCATCATCAACACCTTCAACAATCTTTCTTCCGCCTCTGTCCAAAAAATTAATTTCGACAAATCAAAAATTCTTTTTTCAAAAAATGTTCCCACTAATACCCAAGTACTTATTGCAAATCTGCTCAACATCACTCCATCCTCCAAATTTGGGATCTACTTAGGTCTTCCCATTACAAACAAACACCCAAAAAGCGCTGATTACCAACATATCATTGACCGCATGAACAACCGACTCCAAGGTTGGAAAGCGAACATGTTATCCCTAGCATGACGTGCGACTTTGATTACGTCTACTCTGACAAAAGTCCCCCAATATGCCATGCAAATTAATGCTCTTCCAAAAAATAGCATCAATAGAATTGATCGCATTCAACGTAACTTCCTTTGGGGTTCAACGGACACAAAAAAAAGACTACACTTCACAAATTGGGAAACTGCTACCTTACCCAAGACCTGGGGTGGACTGAGCATTCCAAACGCAACTGCAAAAAATTCTTCCCTAATTTCTAGCCTAACATGGCGCTTCTACTCCCAACCCGAACAACTATGGGTCAAAATCCTAAAGGAGAAATAAAAAAAACCGTCACTCTCTTAATCAAATTAGTTGCAGAACCACTGATTCATACATATGGAAAAGCATTAGTAAAAACAATGACCTTTTCACACAAGGAATAGGTTGGAATATTGGAACAGGTACTAACATAAGAATTTGGGAAGACAACTGGATCACATCTAACACCTCACTCCGATCCCTCATACAAGGACCTCTCACACAAGCAGATCCTTCTGCAACCGCTGACAACTTACTACTACCAAATAGACAATGGGACTTCACTTCACTCTCCATAGAATTACCCCCACATATAAGATATCTATTCACCAACACTTACATTCAGGAATTCCAACCCAAGAGAGATTCTTTCTTTTGGAAATTCACCAATTCTGGATCTTTCTCAACCAAATCGGCCTACCTATCCTACCTAAATAAATTTAACCTCTTTCCAACATCCCTTAACCTCTTAACCAATTGGATATGGAAAATAGAAGCTATTAGCAAAATAAATTTTTTCTTCTAGATTCTTATTAATAATAAATTATCGATAACAACCAATCTACCACTCCGACATATTATTCCTAGTGATAGTTGTGCTACTTGCCAAAACACACCAGAAACAACAGCGCCCATATTCATCTCCTGTCCCCCCGCTGCATCAATATGGAATATTTTTAACATCTCCCTCTCCCCTTCCAATATGAAAAATAAACTTTGTGAACCATGCTCGTCCACAAATTCCATTTCTATTAACATTCACAAGCTTCCTTTAAAAATTCTAGTGCCTATAATATTATGGACAATTTGGAAAAATAGTAATAAAAAACTATTCAGCCATTCGGACAAAACTCTTACCATCCACGATATAATATTCCACACACTAGAATACCAACAATTAGTAGCCCAATACCTCAATAAGCCTCAGCAAATAACTACTACAATTACTTGGACCCCTCCTCCCATAGTATATTACAAGCTTAACATAGATGGTGCCTTTGACTCACTAACAAACATGGGAGGAGGAGGAGGGGGAATAATCATAGATCAGGAAGGCAATTGGATTACTGGGTTTTCGTCAAAGAACTATGCTCAATCTGCAGTACACATGGAACTCCTAGCTCTGTACGAAGGGCTGAAAATGACAGTAAATAATACACTTATACCTCTACTTGTGGAAACCGACTCGCAGGTATTGGTCCAAATGCTCGAATCAGATAATATTGCTTTCTCACATTTGTTATATGATTGCAGGCATCTACTGGAGCAGCTAGAGAGGCCTCCTGTGGCCCACATATATAGAGAAGCCAACAACGCTCAAACCGGCCTACTATGGGAAAGGCAGGGAACCAGAAGAAAGAAGACAATCATGTTCTTCCCCTACCCACCCCTCTTTATTTTGAATGTACTACAACATGACATATCGGGTACTGGGACTATGCACCCAGTTCCCTCCATGTAATAAGTCTATCGTTTGTTGAATAAAAGTTACTTTCATTAGCCAAAAAAAAAAAAAGGAAATTCGTTTATTAAATTCCAATAGAAACAGGAAACTCGTTTATTAAATTCCAATAGAAATAATTTCTATGTTCTGTAAAATCTGAAATGAGTTTAATATTGCACCCTCTATTAGCTATGTGCGTGCTGATGAACTTAAGTAAAATTTAATCATGTCGATGCGTACTTACCTAGACATGATTAAATATGTAAATGAAAAGGTGTGACCCCAACGATGTATAATAAAGCTAATTGCATTAATATTTTCATTGACTTAGTGATATCACTTCTGCACAAATTCTGATTTGCATAATAATTTTCCTCTGGACAAAAAATAAGGGATGTAATCTTGAAATAGTAATAAATGCACATATTGCAATATGTGCATTTAACTGTACAAATAGGAGTTTCTCTAAAATCCGGTTCGCGATTTCTTTCGAGGGAACCATAACAAAGCAGCTGGATGTGCAAGATATTTTTGTGTACACGCATGTTCCGGGGAATGGCTGCACCCCAACAGACTCAATGCAAGGCTCGAATCCGTTAACTTTACCATTGTGTGTTCTGAGGCTCCCTTTCGAGGGATCCATAATAATTTCCACATGAAATGAGAGAATTGGCGAATAAATTATTTTAAGGGTCACAGGAACCATAGATTATAAGAAAATGTTATTTCTCATGAGTTATTTACATCAAAAAAAAAAAAAAAAAAGGACACATGAAAAACTTATAAGATACTGCTTAATACAGACTACAATGGATTCATGGTTGTAAGCTCATAATACTACAGCGACAAAACCATTCACACTCCACTAATTAAACATTGGAAATACATTTACTTTATTCAAACATGTTCTGGAGAGTAAGGTGGAGTATCTAAAGAGGAAATAAAATGTTTTTTCCCACGTTCAGATCGGCAATTCTCTGCAAATTTAACACTTCCCTGATGTAATCCTTTTGATTTTTCATCTTCTGTCCATTCTGAACCATAATAATGCTCTTCATCATATTTCCCATCTTTTGAAGCTGGAAAAAACATACTTCCCCACTGTGGAAAATGAATAAAAGCAACTGGTATTGTACAAGCCACGGCCATTACTCCCATCCAAGTTAGTCCCATTGCTGTAGAAAATCTTGTCGTTGAAAAGAAAAGCAGTTGTGTTAAGCCACCTCCGAAATTTCCTCCAGCACCAGTGAGGCCTGAAATCAAGCCCAACGATCTTCGCGAAACGAAAGGAATGATTCCATAAGTTGCACCACATGCAGCTTGAGCTCCGATTGAGAAGAGGATCATGGAAACTATGGCTATAGGAAGAGATTCGGCTCGGCCCAACCAAATACAGAAGGCTCCTCCTAGTGTTTGTACGATCCATAGGATCCATAACCTGCCCCTCATCCCGAATTTTTGAGCTGCTAAATCAGATGCATATCCTCCAAATGGACGTGCCACAAAATTGGCCATTCCAAATGTTGCTGCTATCATTCCTGCTGTGTGTAGCTTCAGATTGAACCTGTCAAAATTTTGAGTAAAACAGTTAATTGTGTAAGTTGAAATTGGGATGTTTAACTTCAATAAACACAGAAAGTAGTAGCAACTTTTATGTCCATAAAAATTGAGATCAGTAAACTAGAAAATTAGTGTATGTTTCTTGCTGCAACACGTTAAATATTACTGATAAAAGGGCAGCACGGTGCACAAGGTATCCCGCGATCACGCAAGATTCGGAAAAAGGCCCCAACCCATTGGGTGTGATTGTATAGCTCACAAAGAAACAACTTTACCGTTGCTCCAAGACTCCCTTTTAAAATATTACTGATAGTGTAAAAATGTTTTAAAAATATGTTTAATTACTGATAGCGTAAAATATAAAGTATTACTAATACTGTAAAAGTATTTTACGCAATCAAATATATAAGTTAAAAAGCTTACTTGTCGTAAAAGTACTCTGCTATGACATTGTTTATGCAAAGCTCAACTCCCATGGAAAATCCATAGAGAAGGAAAAAGACCCATGTCCTATAATTTGTCACTGCATACCGAAGAACCTATACAGCAAAAGAATAAAAAACCAAAATCAGTCAATTTGTGCTAATAATTAATTCTATTATTAGTTTATACTATATGCATAGGGGCAGAGTTTAATTACCTTTGAAAATTGATCTTTGGCAACATCACCCCTTTTCTGTAGAGTACTAAGGTTTCCATCAGGGAAATCTTGACCAAGAATTAAGACCATAAGTCCTATGATAATATGTAACCAACCTGGTATAAAAAAGGCGATACGCCACGCAGTGAACGGAGTAGCTCCAGTTATTTTAATTACATGAAAAAGAAAAGGCATAAGGAGTTGAGTAACCCCACCCCCCATGTCACCCCACCCCCCTGCAACACCATTAACAAGTCCAATAATCTGGCTATTAAACATAACACAAGTCCAGTATTGGCATGACACAAATGTGGCTAATGAAAATCCAACTAAAAATCTCATAGCTAAATATCCTTGTGCATTTGACACAAACGCCACAGAGAAAACAATAGGTGCTGTTAGAAGGTTGAGAAAAGCACAGCCATATCTTGGACCTATTAAATCACAAAGTACACCCATTACTAGCCTAGAGAAAATACTACCAGAAACAGAAGCAACCCCGGCATTGCCAATATCTGCTCTCGTTAGGTTAAGATTATCGCGAATAATGGGAACTAAAGGAGCAGCAGCAAAAGTGGAGATGAAACAAGCGAAAAACGAAACCCAGGCTAAGTGAAAAGATCTCATGTGGGGTTGTGCAAATGAGAAGATTTTTATAGCTTTTGCCTTGTGCTCTGAATCAACTGGCAAATCAAACTTTGTGGCTAGGCCAGTATTATCACCATTATTATGGCTATTTGAAGAAACAGAGAATGCAAATGTTTGTTCTTTGCCACTTAATCCATGCACTGAGCTCCCTAGGGGACTTTCAAAAGTAGCCATTTTTGTCTTAAAACAAAAATTAAAGGCTTAGAGATTGGGCTAGTGGTTGTGGAGTAGCAAATTAACGAGATATTATGAAGCTAAGTAGCAAAATGCTTGATACTGTGGTGATTATGGGAGTGCAAAATGGTATGGTATTTATAGAGTTTGAGAGAGTTGACATTAAAAAAGCACACGTATTGTACACATGGCATCACATGGCATGCTTTTGTAAAATAGAAGAAAATAGCGAAAGTACACATTTGCCTATTTGTTTAACACCCCTTAATTTGTACTCCATTTAATGTGCAACAATTTAAGATTACTAGAATGAACTGATCAACTTAAAGAACAGCTTAAACTTAGCTGAATGCAGTAAAAAAAAATTTCTTTATTTAAGTACCAAGCCTTGCACGGTACTGCTGTACTATAGTTGCCCCATCCCAAAATTTGAAGGAGGTGAAGGCACATGAGCCGACAGCTCAACCAGTGTGCATATCGCATCGGCAAAATTCTAGATTTGTATGTGCATATATGTTTGATCAGTGGCGTAGCCAGGAATTTCGCTAAGAATGTTCAAACTCTAAATAAGTCATTAATTTTTTTTTGTCGATGAATGGTGTACCAATATTTTTAAACCAAATTACACAACATTTAGCTAAACAACAAAAAACTTTTAATAGAACTACAATTTTATAAACCAAATTAAAATAACAAAAAGATAAAATTATAAATTTTACTAATAAAAGTAAGCATAAAACCAAAGGAAAAAGAATAGAGAGATTTGTAATTTGTAGAGAGCTTTTGTTGAAGAAATTTTGTAGAGCTTGACTTTTAAATTATGAAATTAAATTAAGAAATAACTTTTATTTACAAAATTACTTATTTCTCACAAATTTTAAGGTTTAAAAGTTATTTTATTAGGAAAGTTTTTAGATTGAAAAGGAATCAAAGAGACCGCACATAATGGTCTACATTTAGTTTTGGAAAATACAATGAGCAGAACTTCGAAGCCATGAACAACATGTCATTTTAAATACCCTAAACTATTGGACTGTCTCACTCAATTGCGTTAAGGGTGTTCACAATGTAATATATATATATATATATATATATATATATATATATATTACCATATAAAGTACTTAATATTTATCTGATATGTGCAGTATAACATTTCGGCGAAAAGTGTGCGCTTGACCACCCTTGACGTAGGATAGCTACGCCACTGCCAGTGACCCCTCTTCTCTATACATAGGTCCATAATAATTCACGTCGTATTCTATTTTCCCAATTTATTTTAAGTAAATTGACCCATCATATGTTAAAGATTAAGTGCAGTCTCCTTGTTTTTTTGAAAAGATACAGTGAAATGATAAAAGTTTATTCACCCTTAACTAAATATCTCGGATATTAGAGCCTTAGAAATAGAGTCCTCTTTTGATAGAGAACATGAATTAGTTTACCTTCAGCATTATGTAAGATCATACATCGCCTAATAATTAATCCAAAAAAGAAACTATTACTAATTATAGACGAAATCTCGGATATTTTTGTTATATTGGATTTAACATGTTTGACTTGATCAAAGTTGGCCAAGATTTTATTTCAGTTAAGCCTAATACTTGTTCCCAACTAATCCAATTAAACATAGACAAGAAACTTCTTAAGAATAGGTATGTCACCATATATGGGTTTTAGGTTGTATTTTTCCAACACCTACATGACAACGATATTTAATTTTTCTCTCATATATAACTAGAGAAATAAAGTCTGGTATCAAACACTTGTATCAGAACTTCCCAATCTTACTGAATCTAGTTAAATGGCACATGAATCCCTGCAATTTAAAACACTCAAATAATTCTAATCTCAACTTTCAGCATTAATTTTACTTACTTATAATTTCCTTATTTTGTCTGTAGTTTTGATTTAATGATTAGGGGCATTTTATTATTAGATTTTAGACCGAAATTAAGTAATTGGTTCCTCCATTTTTATTTTTTTTACGCTAACAATATAATGATATATATACTGTCAGTTTATAGAATTATTTGTTTACAACCATCAGATTACATTTACCTGATATAACATCTATCTTGTCTTCTTTCTTTTTTTTTTTTTTTGAATTATCAACCTAGCTAGTCACCCACCGTGTGTGATAAACACTGGGTATGTTGTTGTTGCTACTTGTTGTTGTTGTATCAACCTAGCTAGTCAATATGTAAGTAAGGGTGTTCGTCGATCGGTACGGTTTAGACATTTTGGTTCGGTACTCAGTTTCTTAAAATGTTATACTAATACCATACCTAATTAAATTCAGCATGATTCAGCTTTCTCATTTCGGTTTATTCGGTTTCGTAACTTCGGCTTGTTCGGCTCGAATATTAACTTGTGCATAAATGAATAAACTGTAATATTTTTAAGTAAGGTACTCACAAATACGAAAATAAATTATTATAATATAATTAATAAAATGAAAAAATTCTAAACCTAGATGGGAGAAAGGCTGAAATATAAATAGGCAACCAAAGAAAAAGGGAAAAGGCAAGTATAGCGGAAAAAAGAGGTGGTAATAAAGGTTGAAAAACTATGAAAATAAGGGAAAGTAAAATCTAAAACTTTTGTATTTATGTTATAATCAATAATATATTTCGTACGGTATCGGTATAGCGGTATTTTATTTTTATATACCGAATATCATACCTAATAATACAATTATTTCCTTAAAAGATTAAACTAAATACCATACTAAATACCAAAATATTGGATATCAAGTACCAAAATTTTCGATTAAACGGCGCTACGGTATGTTTTGCAAGTTGAATTTAGCAGGATTGAACTCCCATAAAGCAATGAATTGAAATCTTATAAGTGCGATCAACGCACAAATGATAATATTGAGTGGCTATCGCAGTTTGTACGTATCTTCAAAATTCTTTTCTTCATAAAAACTTGCTCACTGTTATGAAATACATATTATATGGATGTTTGATAGTAGCCTATATTATGCGATGTAAATGCTATTTATGCTCGAAGTTAACCATATTTTATTGATCTTTTAAGTGCTAAATGATATCAAAGTACTCTAATTGTAGTTTTTATGCTTTGCAAGAGCTACTCCGAGGTAGGAGGATGATATAGAGTGGTTTGGGGACGAATATGAAGATACAAGGCCAATCGAGAAGCGCCCGGATGAAAACGAGCAAGAAATAACTAGGTAAAATTCCACGGCGACCGCGGTCAGGCAGCGGCTGGAATGCGGTGGAAAAAGAAGCAAAACAGAATTGTTTAAAACGACCGCAGTTGGCCCGTGACCGCGGTCGATCTGGAGAAGGCCAAGAGAGTCCAGGGGCTAAAGTGTAAAACGTGGGAAACTTATCCTAACCCTATATAAACTCAACAAACTCGCCCAAGCAAAGGTTAGGCTTGTTTTTAGACTCAATTGGAGGCAAGAACAAGTATGAGAAGATCAAGACACCATTAGAGTTTTTCATTCTTCTTCCTTTTATCATTATTTTGTGAATCCTGAATTATTTTATGGCTTTATTTAGTTTTATCATGAATAGCTAAATATTTAGTCTAAGGTTTTGATGGAGCCTATTGAAGGATGAAATTCTTGCTATGTTAATATAGATTTGCCAAGTTTAATCTCTATTTGTTCAACTACGTTCTTATTGTATTAATTGAAAGGATCCTCAATTAGCTGTGCTTATTTAGTATGTATTACTCCGAAGAGAGTGCATATTTAGGTAGTTGTTGAACAACATCACTCCCGACGTATGTGAGGAATCAATAACCAAGGGTTTAAAGGTGGGATTAGGGATAACAAAACCTTGGGTGCGATCTAAGTGAGCTGATAAAAGCCAGCTAGCGTAACTCAGGAGAGTATGTCTAGTAAATTGCCGTAATTACTCGGGAGAGATTTACGGTAGTAAGAGTGCTCATGATCGATAGAGACGATTAGGCAAAATTATATGAAACATAGCAGGAAGGGATTCCATCACTAGGGGAAATCATAACCTTAGATCATTCTCATTATTGTTTACAACCCATTTTTAGTTAGCTCTAGTTAATATAATTTTATTAAGTAATAGTTAGCAGAAAAATAGCCAATTGTTATCTAAAATATCTTGGAAGTTGATTACGTGGAATTGAGTGAGTGTGATACTTGTAATTGGTAGGTTAATTCCATGTGGGATTCGACTCTGGGCTTAATACCCGGAATATATTGACAACGACCGCTTAGTCCTTTTTATAAGGCATAGTTGGGCGTGATTAATGTTCATTAATCAAATATAACTCTCACTACTCTTCTCCATTATGTAGATAATCCCCACTACTTTTCACCATTATAGTTGTAACTCCCACACCTCCATAACATCTCCATGATCTTCCCCCATGATCTCAATAGTTATACCATGTTCATGGTATCCCTTTGTATTACCTATATCATTCTATAAATAGAGGGTTTGGGCATCACATTGTACACACTTGGAAAACACTTGAAGAATAAGAATCTCTCCTCTCTTTCTCTCTATATTCTTGTCTATTTTCTTATTTCATATTATTACTTTGAGCTACATTTCTTAACACGTTATTAGAACGAATTGCTATATTCTTCTTATATTTTCTATAAGAAATGAAATTCGTCCATGGGAGCTACAACCTTGAATCAATTTGGTTGAGCCTATAAAAATTTGGACATTTTGTTGCCATATCAATGCTGTGTTTGCTTCTGTTATACATGAAATATCATTTTTCAGTTGCCATGAATTCTACAATTAACTTATGTTACTATTTAAGACTTCACTTAATTTGTGTTACTTAACAATTTAGTTTCATTCGTGTAGATGTATATATATGGAGTACCTGCTTTAGAGTGACAAACAAGAGCATATTACGATGCCTTGACATCATCTCCCATATGTACTGCTCCGACAGTTTGCAAGCCAAGATTATGGAACTGTTAACTATTGAAAAGGTTTCTAATTAATCTTAAAAAAAATAAGAATTTAAATTTATGTTGTGGTCAAAATAAATTTTGTATAACTAAGATAGTTTTATTCCGTTTATATTTGATCATGTAGTTGTTCGTGAAAAAGATCAATGTGAACTTTCATTACAGTTCGGGCAAAAATAGTTGATTATTAGAAAGTAGTATATCATGAGAGGCTCAAGGGTGAGTCCACTTAGACTTAATATGCCATATATAAGGGTAAGATATCGGGTTTGAGTCCTGGTGCACTATGATGATAAGAGTTATTTGAGTCCCAACTCATTATGGCCTAACAAGCCTTTATATGGGTAAGGCATTGGGTTTGAGTCCAATGCACCATATTGATGATAATGATGACTAAAGCAAAATAATATTTTTTTCATGAAAAAATATGAAGCTTGTCCCACTTGATTTGCTCTATTCTTGAAGTGAATGTGTAGCTAGCGGTGCATAATAAGTCTAAATGAAGACAAGTGGCTGACGAATGAACGTGGGCGTGCCAAAGACCAAAATAATAATAGTCATCATTATGGTAATTGTAAAAAGGAGAACAATAAGCGTTCTCAAGATAATCCTTCGAAGGTGAAGGAAATATGTATCAATGTGGTCGATTAATACGAGACACGTTCACATAATTAATTATAGTCCATTCCTTGAAAATGTGACTTGTGATAAGCATTGTAAATGCAGACTCATTTCTGAAAGTGAATGTGAAAATATATATGTGATAAAAATTATGCATAAGAATGTGCTTATGCATGGTTGGATAAATACCACAACTCACCTCTAAGGGTGGTTTGAGAGAAATAAAGATAATGAATATTACAATGTGGTTACATGAATATGTCATTGGTCGCATGCATGTGGTACACCAAAAATATTTTGCCATGCCTTATAAAAAGTTATTAAAGGCAAACATAAAGCAAGAAATGGTTTTGCTTATGATGACTTTGACGATGACAATTTATTATGATATAATTTTCTCCGTGAAGGAGACATTTACCATATGAATTGTGTGACAAAAGATCTTGTAGTACAAAATCAATTAAGAGCTGCGGAAGAACTACTTTGTTACTATCCGGACGAATGAAATTATTCTTGACATTAATATTGTAGTAAGTCTTAAAAGAAACTTTTTGAGTTTCAAATGCCATTAGCCAAAGTGTTTGGCATATTGAGACTGTAAATGAACAGAAGATTGATTATCTTTATATTACTATAACATATCGGGTAAATATGAAAGGTTACTCGACTTTTCTTCTATTTGTACTACAGATGTATAAGCATGATGATGGAATCACATGCCACAAATAAGCTAGAGGTTTACTGTAAAAAGTATTAGTTATCATGATCGATCAACCATCCCGGTTCAATTATGATGCGAAAATTGATTGAGAATCACATTGGCATATATCGAAGAAATAGAAGATTCTTCAAGAATTCTCTTGTGCTGCTTATTCTCATGATGTACCAGTTAAGGTTGGGATTGAATCCCTTGATTTCTGTAATGAATAAAATTTTGATATATATATATATATATATATATATATATGTGTGTGTGTGTGTGTGTGTGTGTGTGTGT